>VZZY01004006.1:37149-174649 GCA_013400335.1 Eurystomus gularis | reverse complement strand
CTGCTTTTCAGTTCAAGAAAGTTTCCAAAACTACACACTTTTCTGAAAGTAAAATACTTGAGGCTTTAAAGTACTGAATTTTCCCCAGTCCCCAGAAGAAAACTAAATACACGTTTCCCACCTTACACTTCTGTGCCTTCGCACAGATACATGGATCTCGTTCCCGCACGCAAAGCTGGCTTTCAGCCTTCTGGAGAGATTCCTCCTTCTCCAAACCTCACTGCAGTTCTCATCACCACTGAGGCACTGAGAAGCAGCAGATTCACATCCATCATCTCGGGCACATTCACCATAGCGCTGGATAAAGCCGTGTTGCCACCTCAGAGAGACTTGCACTGGCTACTTCTCATGCTCTAATCCACTACGCAGCCTCCCTGGGTTCTCTTTCAGTATTAGATCATCACCAGCTTCTGTCACCATCTGAACAGCTGCCCCAAAATGCTTCAAGCTTTCCACTTTTTGAGCTGAGAACTTTAACCCTCTTGTTGTCTCTGCTCTTCGTGCCAGGCCCTCCTTTGCCACCTGCAGAACTCACCACTCGCACTCACAACCCCTTCTCCTCCTCCAGGCTCTAGTGCAAGCCATAGGAGGACTTCAGATCTATTTTGCGAAAGAGCATTTGGGGGCTTGTCTTTTGCAATCAAAAGCCAACCTCCTGGCAGAAAAGAGAGCTTGGATTAGACAGGAAAAGGAATACGTTTTAAAAAATCCTTGGTTTTGTCTCATCTTTCTATAGCCCTCATCACCAACGTACCTTTCAGGCTTCTCCAAACACAGCTCTGGGCCACCTTGAGACAAGAAAGACGTACACCCGTGTTTTCACACAGCTGTAACAAGCCCACAACAATCACATGCTAACAGCAGCAATGCCCAGGAGCTCTGCAGATCTGCTGGTAGGGAGCAGCAAGCCAGCTCTGCCTTTACCAGGTCTTCCCATAATAGAAACTATCTTATTTAAAGACCAAAGAAATGCTAAGGTTAAAACATTTAAGTTTTGTTGAGTTATTTCTTGGGTTTGAGAGGAACTGGCAAAAAATAAACTTATCTCCAGTGGCTCGTCGAGGAATTTAAATTAGATCTGGCCCTTAGCCAAGTTCAGCCATTAGAGAGCACTACGCCTCCTTGTCCTTGTCTGTACGTGCTGAGGAGAGGAAAGCCGACAGGACAAGCACCTGTACGACCTCCCCGAGCCCATGTTCTCCTTGTGAGCCTCAGAAGGGTTGCCCTACCCCAGCAGAGCATGTCCCAGGCAAGTTAGTACTAGATAGCTGGAAAATAAAGAGAGTAACACCAACACCTGCTCTACCCAGCACACAAACGGCTTTTTCTGCTTCGCTTGTGTGGAGCACCCCTCCAGAAGAAGCAGGTCTGACTCTAGCAGAGAGCAAACCAGACGCCTCGTGCACAGCTTCTCTGGTTCATACATAGCTTCATCTCTTCCACAGATTCATAGAAAAAAGGCTATAGAGGCAGCACAGAACCAGCATGCATCTACTCCGCGCAGGACTCAAGCCTCTCGCTACATGCAACAAACCTCTTCTGCGTCCAAATCACTACTTTATTTTTCTGCAGAAGGACTCTTTTTGACATCACACCCCTAAGGCTGTTCATACAGTTTTCCTGTAAGACAGCGCAGCCTTCCAAGTTCTCCAACCTCATCCAGTGCACAGAAAACCAAAAACTTCACCTCTCTTTCCCAAGGGAACGCCACTGGGAACCGGAACTTCCAATGAATAAATAAATAAAAAGCCACAAACAAACCAACCAAAACAAAAATAACTTCCCGAGGAAGGCAGAAGTTCTTACCTTGGGAAGAGAGCTGAGCTGAGCTGTGCTCCAAGCAGGCTGCTTCTCCCCTGCCTCCCAGCAGGCTCCAGCCAGCCCATTAGCAGCCAATTTAAAAGTCCACAGGTGCTAAAAGTGAGAAGTAGCAAAGTATCCTGGGTATCCCGGTGTGGCGAAACCCTGCAGAAACACAGAGCCAAGTGTTTTAGATCACCCATACATAAATAGAATAATAATGCCTTCACTTCTGCACACTCACAAGCATTTTTCAGCAGAAGCTCTTAAAAATCAGTGGGTGCCCTTATACATATTCCATAGAAATAGTCCTGTTCTTACTACCCTGGAAAATGTATACACCTTCCTTATGTAATATGGAATTTTTTTCAGCTACAGAGTTCACAGTCTAACTACACAGATTAGACAAATCAGGCTATGGGAGCAGAAAAGAAAGGTGAAACCTCTTGCCCAAGATGAGCGATGATACAGAACCCGTCCCACCCTCACGCCCCACCGCCCTTTGCTGGATCACACTCTCTCGTGCTGCTGTAACTGCTCCAGATAGTTTTAATGAAGCCACCTTGAACTGGAAGATAGTGATTCTTTTGAGCCCTCCACATTAATCTTAGCAGGCCTTATGGCCTCTTGAAACAGTTTTGTTCCCTTCTTACGTTTAAAATCAGCAGAAGTGGATCTTCAAAGGCGGAATCCACTGCTGGCAAGGAGGACATGCGGGTATGCTTGCCATTAAAGGATTATTTGGTCTCTTTCACACTCTTATAGCATTAGTGGACACAAAAAATACCAACTCCCTCAGACATCTCCACTAGATCTTGGTGCCAACAGACCTAGGGTTTAGTCAGATTCTGGGACTGAGGAACAGTTTCCACACTGGTGCTGCTGTGGTGGGCTCTGGACCAAGCTGAGGCCAGATAAAGCAACTTGTCTTTCTGTCCAGGCACTTGAACAGTGACAGACAAATGTGAGTGGGAAACCAAATTTTTTCTGGTAGAGGATTATAAAAAACCCTCCTCTAAATCAAGACAAGAACTGTTAGAAGATGACCGTTGTGTCGTATTCCCCCTCCAGAAGAGGAAATACATAAAAAAATGCTGAAATAGGTTTAATTGTAAGGGGTCCCAAATGAATTTTTCAGTTTGTCACGCAGGCTGAGAGCCACTCTAGGCTGTGAGGGTGAGCAGACTGCCAGGGGACACAGACAGAGGCAGGGAAAGACACTCAAAAACCTCATTCCCCAGAACCTCACCAAAAAACGCATGGGTCTCAAGAGGAGGGCAGCCGTGCAAGTTGCCAGGAGCAGCTCTGTCTACCGGTGGGGCTGGTGCCTTTTGTGAACTGGCAGAAATGACGACATCCCACAGACTGTTTTGGATCTGTTGAATCAGGCTTTACCAATGAAAAAAAAGATGCTGTGCTGGGCAGTTTTTCACCAGTTCTAGTTGCATGATACTGCTAATCAGGTAGCAGGTGGTCATTGTGACCACGGGCACTTACCGCTGCCATATTACACAGGAGATACAGTACAGACTAGTAGGACGAGTGCTGGAGACCGTCCTACATGCTGTTGTACACCTGGGGCTCTAGCACATGAATACTTCAGTAGTGGGATAACACCAATTCCCGCAGAGAAAATGTGGGCAGAGTTCCCACAAGCTATGCCTGAAGAAGAGCCGATTAGGGATGCCAAGTTTTGTCCGTGTGTAAATTTACAGTTGGTGGCATTTCCACTGTAAGTGCCATTGTCAAGATTTTAGGATTGGATTGCAGAAAAAAAAGAAAAAAGCATTTGACTGAAACTTGCCATTCAACTTCTCATCATCAGAGTAAAATACCATACTGTACCAAGAATGAAAAGAGAGAGAGAGAGAAAACAACAACATTTAGCAGGTTTTAAAATTATGCAGATATTTTTAATGGCTTTGGAGTATTCAGACACTCACTCATATGTCAGAAAACAGATTTGATTTATAGGAATGACATTTGGCAGAGCAATTAATCCATACTATGTTCTAATCATGTTTGGTACAAGGAGAGGAAAAAAAAGTCAAACTTAGGTTTAAAGCTGACTGTGCCAGGAATTATTTTCAAAGAAGGCTCAGAGGGTTTTTAGTAAGCTCAAGGACAAAATCTGGTCTTTATTCCTTCCCCACTCCACCTCCCAACACAAGAGTGAAGACTGCATCCTGTTTTCTAGTTGAAACTTAGCAATTAAATCCTCTTGCCTCCACTGGAGGTGAAATGGGGGCCTGGACCTCTTTGATTACTAAGCAGATAAGCCCTCCTTCCAATGTTATTCCTCTGCCCCCATGATATTGTCTAAAGGACATCTTGAGAGGGAAACTACAGACAGTTCATCAAAAATCCTCAAGGTTTCAGCAGGCAAAGCAGGGATTTGCCTTTGCATGGATGCTCTTCAGTCTGACTTTTTTTCCCTGGAATTAAACTTTTATTGGTCCCCATTTTGTCCACCTCAGAAATATTTATCAAGACAGCAGCGTTCAGCTCCCCACTAGCACTGCTCAGATCTCCGCTGCCAGAGCATTTACACTTGGCTACGGGGGCTCTCGTGCTGCAGACAGCAGTGCCGCTGCTCAGGCACCTGCAGCAGCTTCCACCACAACATGGGCTCATGCCCAAAGGGGCCCAGGCTGCAGCTTCCCTCCTGGGTGCAGAATGGGACCTTCTTGTCTGAGGCCCAGGGACCCTGTGTCCTCAAATGGGGACTGTTTGGCTGAGACCAAACAAGCCCACCTGGGAGGGCACGGCCAGACTGCTCCCTGGCCCAGCTGCTGTCCTTGCTCCTCTAGGTATCCCCATGGCTGCTGACACCTTCCTTCTGCTGTGCTGGCCTGGTACAAGCACGAGCCTCTGGTTCCTTTATTCCCATTTGCATCCCTGATGTCAAATTCTGCAGAGACGAGAAACAACCCTGTGTTTCTCACCCACTGTGAGACATGACCATTAAGGAAATCTTCTCTGACAAATCCATTCTAGACTACAAGAGCAAGCACTGAATGGTAGTTTTCACTTGCAGACTTTGCAGAAGCTGTGAGCTAGCTCACACACTGTGTCTAACACGGCACTGGTGCCAGTTTGCCGGGAGAAATCTCTCTTAAGGCCTATTTTGTCTCAAACCTCTCAGAATTAAGTCTAACAGCTGCTCCACGAGATACCAATGCTAGGTCTGTACTTCAGTTTGTACCAAGGACTTCTCTTCGCTGGTGGCTGGGCATTCACCAACAAATGAAAAAAAACCCCTAACGTTTCATTTTACTTTTCTGGTTATGGTAATTATAATTTTAAAAACTCCTCCCTCCAATAACTCTATTAATTCTTCTTCACACCCCATCTCCAGAAACCCCTGCTTAATTTGTTCACAGATGAAAACATATTCCTCTACACTCCTTCCAGGATACCTTTAAAAAGCCAAGGTTATACTTTTAAGACAAATAAATAATTATGTTAGCATATTGGATTTAACACCTGCTATGAAGACTGCAAAACCATTCACATTCTACCTATAACTCAATTTTCTCACACTCATAACTCAGAAAAATATTTGCCTCTGGGTTTAATAGCTTCCATATTCCTTTCTGTCTCAAGATGTATCATTAAATATTATTACTACTGGAGGTAGTTTGGGCAATGTCTTTCAGCCATATTTGAATTAAAGGAAGAGAGAAGAAAAATTCTGACCAGATGCACTATTTTTGGAAGATGAGTACAAAAAAACAGCTGGCCTGAGCTAGCTTCTACTGAAAATTATACCTGTAGGAAAGAGTAAGGTGGGAGAGAAACGTTCAAAGATGTGGAGGAGTGACTCCTGAGCCTGCTGTAGGAGCCACTGACTCTTTCTCTTGCAGCCAAACAAGGGTTCACCCCTTGGTAGGTTTGTGCCAGCTCCATCATCCAGCTGCACTGGCCCAGGGGGGCAGAGAGCACTCAGGGCTGTCTGTGCAGTGGGGCTGTAGCTCTTCAGGGTAAGGGTTATACCATCAAAAAGCACGATAAAATACAATGCAGCAAAATATCTACATTAGGAACTGGAAGGAAAAAAAAAGAAGAAAAAATCACAGACAAACCCGTTGATCTAATGTCTCATCACATCCTTGCCACAAACGCAACCACACTCTGAAATGTGATTTCCTCGCTGGCACCTGCAGATCCCTGCCGCAAATGCTGCTTCTGCAGCGTGAGCTGGTGGGAGCCAGATGCAGGGGTAAGAGGGGACCTCTCCACCTTTAACCTCAGTACAGCCCTCTCTCTCAAAGGAACTCCGTGAATGCAAAACCTCCTATCTAAGGGGACTCCCATGGGTGTTAGGGGAGTGTTTCTCCCGCTGCACACGTATGAGCTTCCTCACTGCCATACCTGAGCAACTTGTACATTTTACTTTGATGAATCAACCCTCAGAACTCCCCTATGATGTCTCGTGCCTCCTAGAGAGGGAAGAATGGGTTGGGGCAGGTGCTGAGGGTTGCTCCTCAGGTCTCCCGGGCTCTGAGGGGAGCAACCAGGACAGGACAAGAACACCCACACAAGCACCCCAAGGCTGCCACTCTCGGGTCACCAGCCAGCTGGTCCAGCCTGGAGAGGGGCTGCTGTTGCCACGGTGCAGAGAACGATGGTTGCATCCATCTTTCTATTGCCTTTCTGTTGGAAAAATACCTGCCTGTCCAGACGTTGCTCTCTGAGTGCCAAGGGCAGTCTCCTGCGCTCGCTTTGCCCCCTTCCCGGCAGCCGGCCTTTATTTAAGCACTGACTTTGATCTCCATGCGGTGCTTTGAATCACTCCCCTTTCGCTACGTGAAGCCAGCTGGAGGGTGGGTTAGCCAAGGTATGAATTCACAGATGACTTTTAGCACAAATAGTCTGACACACACACACACACACATACAAAAAAAACCTCAAAACCAACCGCAAAATTACAGAATAACAATCAACGTGGCATTTCAAGTCCTCTGCCTTTTTCAGGGGAGCATCTCAGGCTGTTGTGCTACCACAGACACACATCAGATAAAATTGGAACAGATAAAGATCCCAGACCAAGCAGTATTTCATGTGCAAGGATGAGGCCTGATCCAGCGCTCAGCTGAGCCAGGAGAAAGACACCTTTCCGCTTCCCTCTGCCATGGTAAGCTTGCTTTTGCCAGAACACGAAGACCGATTTACACATTCTCACATATAACATGATATTTTGCTATGAAAACTTTCCATTACACCTGCCTGAAGCTTCATCTCCTACATTCACTACTAATCAGTGCCTTCTCCCTGTGCTGACAGAGGCTGTCAGTGTCTGAGGAATCGTTATTTCTCATACAAGTACACAAAACCGGTAAGTGTTTCAGGTTTGATGTTACAACTGCTCGCTGTCACCTTGGTAGCTGCTGCTGCCAGTTATTCCCTCCACAAACTCTTTGTCAGAGTGCTTAGAGTTTTGCTGGAAGGCTTTCAAGTCCTTGTTGCGAGTTGAAATCCACATCACACACAGGCATGCACACATACTGCTTTAAATATCATACACAAATGATACCAGAAGCCTTTTCAAAGCATCTGAAAGAGCTCTTTCCTAGGGTAATGCACATGGATTTCTCTGAGGATGCCCTATACACTGTTTTGGTGTTGGATTTGTTTTGTTTCTTTTTTTTTAATAATAGGAAATAGGTGTTTCCTCGGTGCCTGAATTTTGAAATCTGGAGTGTGGGTTCTTCTGTAGATGTGGCAGCATGTGGGTATTCTCTCCTGTTTTTAGAACTCAAGTTGCTATAACAACCCATGGCATCTGTTCAACTTACTACCTAAGCAGCCTTTTTTTTCCTCTCCTCTTCTTTTTTTCTTTTTCTCCTTTTGAGTCTCCTATTCTTCTGAAGTCAAGTGCTTTGCTTTGGTTTGTATTTCAGAAGGTAGCTTATGCTCCAGTGTCTATGTGCAGAATGAGCTGAAAGACGACAAAATCTGCACTGAAAAGATCACAACTTTTGGAGAGTGTCTGGCTGAGTGGGACGAGTTCAGGGCTGGGCCCTGCTCCTGCTGAAGTGAAGATTCAGCAGTTCCTGCTGCAAGCCTGAAACTCACTGCACAGCTCATGGAAGTGGAGATTTCTCTGTTGAATGACAGACAAGTGATGGACACTACCAGGGAGCCATCAACAGAATGAGAGCCAACAATCTGTAGATCTGGCTCTGTATAATTATTGTATTTCCTCCTTATCAACTGCTTTCTTCTCTCCTGGAGAAAATTTTCATTTTTATTGAAGTGGATTTTTTTCAGATTGGGGGGGAGGGATAAAAGATTTTTTTCATTCATACCAGGGCAGCAGTGCCACATTGGCACGGGGGCTTGGACACCCCATCCTCCCCTCCTCCATGGGTCAGCCGCCCAGCTTTCATGCTTTGTCATATGGCACTGCCTCTGAAAGACAGAAGCTTCTCACTGGGTTTTTAAAAGTGCTTAGGGTTTCCTATCCCTATAAATCACTTTCATGAAAACCTTGTTTTTCCACCGAAAAGAAGAGAGCACTTTTCGCAACAGCATTTGCCTTCTCTCACCAGTCCAGCTCTGAAGGCCGCTGCTGTGGCTGCGTGGATCGCAGCGCAGGGCACAGCTAGCCCTGACCAGCCCCACTAGGAACAGGTCCTCAGAAACCAGGGAAGGAGGTGGCATTTCTCCACAGCCTCACACCAGGCACCTTGAGCATCTCAGAAGCAATGGAGCAAATGTTCACAACAACTGGCAGAGCAGCCGGCTCTCCCACGGGTGATTGTGCACATAGATAACATGTAAATGAATGGATGTGCAGGCTGCCCTGTCCCGACCTAGCCAGAACTCTGGATTCATGTCTCTAAACCAAGGTGCTGCTGAGGGGTGTGCTCAGAGCTGTAGATGAGGAGACAGGCTCATTGTCAATAGGATCTGCAGGCTTTTGGCTGCCACACAAGCTCTGCAGGAAGGTGTCACTGGGAAGCCAAGCTCCTTATCACCTCATGCAGCTGCCTGTGCCTGCAAGGAAGCTCTCCAGCAAAGGGAGTTCATACAGCTAGTGAGAAGCCTGGTGTGCTAGCGATGTACCATGTCACTCCAGCCTTGGCCACTGCCCACCCCAGTACATCAGGCAGTGAAGACAAGAGTTCACAGGGACCAGCAGGCTCAGCAATGAGCAGGGCTGAGCCACCCAGGCAGGAGACAGGGGCTCTCGGATCAGAAGAAGCTGTCCTGTAGGACAGGAGATTACACAGAAATGTCCCAGGGACCAGTAGTGTGGGAAGCCTCCAGAGAGGTCTGTCCTCCCACAGTCTCTCCTTTCCCCTGTAACACCTCTAGACTTAATCATCTCCACTTGCACCTACAGAGCAATATCCATACCTACTAAGGAAAGTCAGACATAGCAAAGTGTCCTCCACCTCACATAAGAACTTTCAGTGCTAACTCTAAGTAACCCAGTGCCATGAAAGCTCCCATGAGGGGCAAGAAACCTGGTTTCCCATTTGTTTCAGGAAGCACGAGATAATTTTCTCTGAAATCACACCTTTCTCCTTCAAAGCTTCTGTGTATATTTGGTAACTTTTACATATGTCATTCCTGTACGACAGCCACAGCTCCCACCTGGAGTTTTGCAACATTGTCCACATGTTACCTTTCCTGCAGGATATAAACGTGTTACTGATACTATTTTTGGGATACAGAGAGAAAATGAGATGAAAAGAAAGCAGAAGGCAGGAAGTTGCATGCCAACTGCCAAAGTGGGGCTCACCTTGCACTCTAGAAAAGAGAATGAAGAAGAGCACCACCCCTTCACCTTGCAAACCTGCAGGGTCTCTCTCTGGGTGTAAGGACAAACACCATCCTGAGCTGCCAGCAATCCATTTGCTGGCCAGGCTTCTGGGAAGACATATCTGAACTGCCCCCCCCCTCATCCCCAGAAGGTAGCCCTGGCCTCTGGGGTTCAGCAGCTACAGTGCAGTGGCACTCAGGCTGTGCTGAGGGATGCGGTGGAGCAGGGCAGGAGAAACCAGATCCAGGCCACCTTGCCACCAAAGGACTAGTCATATTCAGCCTCTTCACTGCTTGTGCTGCCGTGGTCCCCCCATGTTCTGCCATGAGAGGTAAACAGACTGCACTTCCTCCATTTCATTGGGAGAAATTGTGGGTTGTTTTTAATTTTCTCCCCAAACACCTTCTGGTGAGAACTGTCAACATAGCTGCCCCTCAGATGGCCTCCAGTTCCCAAAGCCAAAAACCTTGCAAGAGAAGTCTTCACTGTGGAGCTTGGCCAGCCCCAGGATAGGTGTCCTGCAAGACTGAGGGCACTGCCAAGACAAGAACATGAAAATCAGTGTGAGACAGGCAGCAGTACTGAGGGTGGACCTTCACTCACCAACGGTTGTCAGCAGCCTTGGCACTTGATCTGGAGACACAGGGTGTCCTTCAACAGCCAAAGAGTGACTGCAGATGGATTTATCCTGTAAGTACTTCCTGGGGACAGCAGGTATCATGGTACAGCACATGAACCACCTTTGCAGACAGCCATGCAGAAGCACTGCTGAGCAGAACAACAAAACTAGGCTAAGAATTGAAACCATTTCCAATAGGCACAAGTTTGGTTCTACTCTACAGGAGGATGACTCCCTTTTAATCTCCTTCAGTCTTATCCTGGCTAGTGCTAAACCAGCATAGGTTAGCCTTGGTGTGCTAGTTTCTGTAAGCTGAGGACCTCATGTTCAGTACAAAGAACATGTGATTATGATGTTCCCAAAGACGGGCTATGGGAAAGGCAGGAATCTCAGTATCACTCTAGTGGAAAACAGACAAAATTTTTTCCTGCGTGCTCATTTGACTTGCACTCTGAGAAATGCTAGTATAACCAGAAGGTAACACCTGAATATTTCATATGGACTAATTTTGATTCTACTTTACCAAGAGCTTTTCTTACTGATTCGGGCAGGAAAGAGGCCATACAGGCATCTGTTCTTTCCTCAACTTTCTCTAACCCCCAGGATTAATAAGACTACTACTATGAAGCCCAGGCAGAAGACAATGTAGCTAGAGTCAGACTTTATTGTAACTTGTTACTGGGATCAGAGCATTATGATCTGACCCAGAGCCTTCATGCCTGGGTATAGGTTATAAACAAATGAAATAAAGGTTTCTTTCATTGTAGACATGGCAGTTTTGATCACAAATGACTGAAGTCCCTTATGAGAAGTCCAGTAAACAATGTAAACAAATCTACCTTTTTAAGGTTTATTATTTCAAACTTCAGTACTAGATTTTCATCCCTGTTCTGCCAGGGTTTGAATCCAGACAAGTCTACCGATCTTCTGGTCCTACCTCTGCATTTATACTCAGAGATCATAGATATAAAATTACAGTTCTCCACCTTTCACTATGCCGAACTAAAACACCCTGATGCATATGGACTGTTCTCTAAATTAGGATCCAGAACTGGATCTCAAATCCACTGGGTGCCTCAGGAGGTCACCTTGGCTACAGGGGAAGGTGTTCCACCCTGAGGATTGGGGGGAAAAAAAAAAAAATCACAAATTCCCCTGAACATTTTTAGCATTTGGTACCACTTTGAGCTCTTTGCAGGAGGGTTCACCAGCTTTAAAACCTGGAGTCTTCCACATGTGCAATCAGCATTGGCAGCCTGTTCAGTAATTCTTCTGCAATGCAGCAAGGTGAATGGAAGAGGTTGCCTGTGTTCCTTGGGCAGCTCGGGACCGAACACAGACAAAGAGATGTTTAAAAGTATTTTCATTAGACAGCGTTTCCAGCTGTACCACTAGCACTGTTCAAAATGGAAAGCAATTCTCTCCCTGGCACTATTTCAGAAGATGTAAAATGCATCATTCTAATTACTGCCTGACACATAATCCTGGAATGCTAGCTGGGAAGTTTGCAGTGCAGACAACAGATATATTATCATCACACTGGTATATTGAACTTTTTATGATGTCTAATATCTCTAGGTTATAAATGAGTGAAAGCATCCTTTGCCACTGGCAGAGTACAGCCCTCCAGCACACAAACCAAAGGTTCAAACCTTAGCGTGACACAGCTATAAACCCAAGGTCATTTTGTGGCAAAACAGTCTAAAAGAGTTGTCAAATCTGTCTTCAGCCTGCTCTTCATCATTTTGGTTGGTGATTTCCTTCAGTCTTTCCAGAAATTAATAGAATTCCTCTGCATTAAATTAACTCTTTGCAGTTCTGATTTTGTTACAGAGCAACCACCCAATCTCAGGAAGGCCAGAGTTTCCTTTATCAAGCCCATACAAAGATCCGTATCTGTTTCTAGCAGCAGAGCTCAATTTAGTCTTCTTCAGGGGCCTGAATAATTCATTCTTTTTCCCCTCCCCAGGTTCCTGGCAGTGACTGGGAGCTCCATGTTCCAAAACACCAACAGGAACTTTGTCCTCCTCATACACAGAGTCCTGCTGTGGCAGCTCAGGGGCTGCAGAGACTTCACAGGGCTGTGGAGATGCCTGCTTTGGCTGTTTGAGAAAGCTTCCATGCCAACTTTTCCAAGCATTGCCTGTCGCTTGTATGAGGTGCACTCAACATGCAGAGTTGATTTAAAGCCAAAGCCTAAGTGAGTCCAAGTGAACAAGTGTGATTCATATGTCAAGAGATCAAAAGAAGCTTCAAGTGGGAAAAGCAGCCATTAGGAGAGGTAAGAAAGTGAAGACAGATTAAAGTCCTCCGTACCCCTGCAATGCCTATGGAATCCTGAACTGAACAATGTAACTGAAAATTTTGCTAGCTGCCATCTGTAAACACTGCTGGCAGTAACTGCTGATCATCCAGGCTAGCAATGTGGACTGATTTCATGGTATTCGATTAATTTAAGACCCCTTCTCTCTCTCTTTTTTTTCTTCTAAGAAATAGCTATTTGACATAAACATCTTTGTTTGGCATATCACTAGATCTGCTGCTAATTATAATGCTGAACCCAGATGCTGGTGGAGGAAATTAATCTACGTCCTGTGTAGTTTGTTGGGCTTGTTTTAGTAGGTTTGCCAAATATTTAGTGAAACCCTCATATGACTTTTATTATCTGAAGATAGATACTAAAGGGCCAAATTCTGTTCTTATTCTCACTGGTGTAAACCTAGACAGCTCCATGGAGGGAAATAAATATAGTTACATTACTATGTATTTACATGACGTTAGTCTTAGATTTACAGTACTGTAAATCCTCAACAGGGGAACTGAGAAGATAAACCAGAAATGCTCCATCATCTAAACCTGGGCTCTTCTCTTTAGCTGAAAAGCACGGTTTTGTTCCCAAGCAAAATGCCAGGATTCAACATTTATTTTGCCACATTGGCATACAGAAGTCACTTTTGTTTTGCAAGCTGGCCTACAGAAAACACCTATGGAATCACTGGCAGAAAAATAACTGTTCAGGAAAGCAAAAATGCTTCATTACAAAGCAGTTCAAGCTCTGAGCCGCTCCAGGGGCCAGAGAGCCTCGTTTGCCTGCTTGACTCACCCAAGTTTCCCACAAGTCACCACCAGTGGGGGAAGGCTGCTGGTGGTGGTGGCTGTTTGAGTGGCAGGGCAGCCCCAGGGTCACACAGACTGTGGACCTGAAGTCCCAGGAGGCACCAAGAGCTCGCTTGGGCTCAAGGGAAGCTCACGCCACCCCAAAGGAAAATATTTCAGTTCCACTAGGAAAAAAAATGGTCCAGCCAAAGAAAACACACATTTCAGCTGTAGAAAATTTGACTCTTTCTCTGTAGAAAACATTGGGGCTTGCTAATCTCCCCTTTCCCCATCCACTTTTACAACATATATTTTTTTCTGTTGCAAAACTCTGAGGTGGGGAAACAACAAAATCACTGGTATTTCCTGTACAGAAAACAAATGTAAGCTTTCAGCTCCAAGCTTTAAGCTAACTAAAAAAACCTCAACAACCTTTAAACCAAAAATCCCCAAAGCCAGCATTCCCCAAACAGAAGCAAATGTATGTCGTGAAAAGTGTATTTTCCATGAGAAACAAAACTGACAGAAAATTTCCCACCCTGCTCGCAGACAAAGCTGAGTAAGCCAGAAGAGCATCCTGGTATGCCAGCTGACATTTAAGGCAGTAGTATCACTTAAGTGATACAGACCTAAAGACAGGAAATTTCCTAGGGGAAAAAAATAAAAGCCCTGCTGAGAGCCGATAGCCCCTGGTACAATGAATGGCTATTAACCCCAGCCGGTCATCATTTGCAGGAAATGCCACAGCCTTCAACTGGGGTGATGATTTTAGAAAGAAAATAGATATTTATAAACTAATGATATAAATTTTTAATTTAAATAGATAGTGTGGTTTCATCTACGGCATTTACAGGGGATTGTTAATTGTAGTCACCCTGTTGGAAAGCCACTTTTCAGAGAAGCTCCAGGTCCTGTGATGACAAGTGTGAAACAGGCTGCTGCTATCAGAAGGGGCAGCAAGACCCCTGTCAGCCAGACACGATTTCCCACTCGTGGAACAGGCTGCGGAGCCCAAGTCACAGGTTAAGAGATCCTCAGGGATCCGTGTAGACCAAAGTGGTTTACAGGAGCCTGAGGCTAGCTGTACAAACTGAGCAGAGTCCAGCTCTCAGCCTGACAGTAATTGAGTGGGACAGATTTTAGGCAAAACAAGCCCCTGCTTTGCGCAGTACCTGGGAGGCCTCCACGGTCTGTTCCTGCACAGGGACAGTACAAGCAGCAGCACAGCACGTTCTCTGTCGAGGGGATCCTCTTTTATTGCAGATTTGAAGACACTGCCACCAAATAAATAACTTCAGAACATTTATTGTCTCTCTTACATCCTATTGCTCTGATATTCTCTCTGGAGCTGTTTGCCACCTGAGTTTGCTCTGCATTTTGCCCAGACTACACAGGTTTAATTTCCAAGTGTCTTTTCCAAGCCAAAAGGGGCAGAAGTAATGTGCTACGTTAGCAGGCAGGTTAACTATCTCTCCCTGCAGCAGCAAATGCTTATCCTTTTTGACAGATGTGTCTGGAGCAGCGGAGGGTATGTTCACCTTTGATGTAGGTTTGGGGAGCTCCAGTGCTTTGTGTACTCTTTTGGGCTAAAGCAAACACAACATAATTTGCCTTTCTACAGCAGGGTTCCAACACAAGCTAGAAATTGGCAAAGCAAAACAATGCTAAGAAAGCAAGTGAGGAAATCTGAATATGGATTATTTGCATGGCAATATCTTCTACACTCCTTCGGACATTAGAGTAAAAATGGGACCTTAGACTTGCATTATTCTGCTAGCAGCCCAGCTACACATCACAGCTCCCCAGAAACCTGAGTTTTCCAGAGGAATACCTTCCACCAACAGCCCATGCTGCAGCTAGATAAACCTTTCTCCCCACACAGGGATCTGGGGAATGGAAGTTTTGACCAGAACACCTCTGAGGACAGTGGTAAGAGCACAGGAGCCCTAGGCTGTTCTAACGTACACCCCATACAACCATGAATGGGGTCAGGGTATCAAGGATGCAGTTTACAAACCAGTCCAGGCACCAGTCTAAAGGGTAAGAAAGAGCTGGAGACAGCACAACCTCTCCCTTCTAAACAGCAGCAGGGTTTCTAGGATCACAGAAATCACAGCAGAAATGTGGTTGCCACACATTTAAGAAACTGACTTCAGGTGGGCAACCTGCTCTGACAGATTTTGCATTAACACGCCAAACTGTACTTGCTAACACTTCACATCAGAAAGCAGGTGCACGCATACGAGCGCAAGCAGCAAACCAGGACTCCAAGCCCTGATCCAGTTGGAGCTCTATCCAAGGAAGCATGGGACACTGCCAGGGTTCGAACATGAGGCTTGGCTCCAGAAAGGATGGGAACCACTAGACGACACACTTCTTTGGCACAGGTGGAGCCCAACCCCAGAGATCTGGAAGACAACCAAGTACAGACAAGCCACTACAGCCGGCATTCAACAGAGCTTTGCAGAGCGTCCTCCCGTAACCTTCTAGCTCTACAGTCATTTGCACAGTGAAACTGCAGTAGCAAGCTGCAATGTGAAGAAGAGTAATACTTTCAGCAATCGGTGTGATATATGGCCCTGTAGAATAATTCTTCATATAGGTAATTGTTGTCCAGTTATTCTTGTGGTATACTTGTGATTGTCATTCAGCCCACAATGAAAGCTATCAGCGTAGTAAGCTAATAGAATTGAAATGTTAACTAAAATTATTGATCGTGCCCTGTATCTAGTCCATTAAAATCTCTGCCTAGAGATTGTGGAGCTCATAATAGCTAGCAATAAAATATTTTTGTCCATAAAGCAGGAAGATAACCACTGCAAGTATACTTTGTTTAAAACTACTCAATGACTTAAAATTTCTAAATATGCAATGCTTGTGCCAACTAATAAGGCATTATTGTTTCCTAAGGAGTTCCTTGTGTTCTCCTTTTAGTTACAAATTCTGTTTTTCCAAGGACAACCTAATGCATGGTCATTTAAATAGCTGGCATTTATATCTCTAATAAACTGTAGCCCGATAATCAGGGACTATAAAGGATTACTTTTCTCCTACATTATCACAGAGCAGCCGTAAAAGTACAAAATCCACAGAACCATGTGTACGTAGTCCTAATGACAAACACAAGGCTTCATCCTCCTGGCCTCAGCAAAAACTGACAGACCAGGGCCCTGAATGAAAAGGCTAAGATGGCTGTTCCCCTCAAATATTTACTCATACTTCCTCCTTTCTCAAGCCAGATGCCAAGCTCCTGCTGCCTCTTCTCTTTCCAGAGTGTTTGGCTCTTTGCTTTACCTCTTCTGGTGCTCTTTGTGAGCAGAAACGCCTGGTGCGGATCCCACCCATTGTCATGCTTACACCAGGAAGGGACAGGAGAAGAGCTGCCCCTTCTGCTTGACAAGGGTGCTTTGGGCGTTGGCATGTGCATACACAAAGTGGTTGTTTTTCTTCCTCCTCAAGATGTGTTTTATTGACTAATTTATTATGCCTTCATTGTACTGAGGGCAGACAGAAACACCCTGTTTAGATTCCCTTTTACACAGGAATCCAGCAGCAGCCGGGGAACGGCGGTTCCCTGGGCTAATACCACGAGAACAGAAGGATGGCCTGGCAGAGTTTACCCCGTGCCCCAGCCAGACCAGGGATCCTTCTCCAAACATTAATTTAAATGCCACAGATTCTGCATCAGGCAGATGAAAACCTGCATGTACCATTTGCTTTGTCTATCTCATTTCCTATTACCCTGAGTACCAGCCATCAACACCATTTTCCTCAGATGCCCTTTCCATCTTCCCTTTCTGTTGGCTAAATGCAAGATACAGGCTTTATTGCCAGTGGGGCTTGTCTATAAAGTTTTGAGCAAGATGCATTTATTGAAACTGAGGGAACCAAGGATTCATTAAATGCCCTATCAAATGCAGAATACATTTTGCACGATCCTGCAAAGGAAATTTCCGCAATAAGGTTAAAAGAAGTCACTGCCAAATATTTCAGAGGAAGAATGTTTGTAGATCGAAACCGATTCCCTTCTCGCTGTTGGAGCTGCAGCTGTATAAGAGTCAGCGTATGCCAGAGCAGAATCAGGTTCTGGCTGATTTTAAAAGTACTGCATTGCTGAACCACTGACTAGGTGTGGCAAGTGGATGGAAGAGCTATTAGTAGCAAACAAATTGTTTTGGCTACCTGGGATTTAGGAACGCAAGAGAAAAATAGAGAAAAGACATCCAGCACAACCAATCACATTAAATGGGTCAGCATTTAGGAATGCAAGAGCTTGTCACATCCTTTTAATTATAAAAGTAAGTTTAGGAATACAGGACACAATTACAGCTTCACTTAAAGACCAAGTGAATAGTTACATGTCCTGCATCCTTCCAAAAGGAACATTTCTACAGTGAAATATATCTGTAAAATATAATCAGAAACCCAGTAACAGGTTTTTTTTCCTAACTTCTGACCCATAGAGCATTCCCTTCCTAAGAATGTACTCTAGGTGTGAAAAGTCACTTTGTAAACATATTTGTATGATTTTACAAAGTCTGTGTGTTGGAGCAGAAGCATTCTCCAGTCAAGCAAAAAAGCAAGACGAATCTGTAGAGCTCCTCAAGTACAGTCATCTTGTCCCCAGCCACAGCGTCTCTCTACTGGCCTTTCAGAGATGAACTAAGCAATGTGGTACAACATACAGCCTCCACTGACATGAAGCCCATCATTTAGCCTTCACATTTCCAAGTTCTATATCTCGCTCCTCCTCATGCTAGTGTCAATAGATATTAAAAGCCCCCTTCTCCAGAACTTACAGACATTGTACTCGGCTAACATGGGAGTCACAAGCCCTTCTACTAGGACCTGCAACTCTGGGTCTTCAGTGCTCTTCTGAACAGTTTCTTCTGATCCTCAGAGTTTTGTAATTTTAAAGTCCGGCCTCAAGGGGGAGATGCCAGAGTTAAGGATCTTCATTGATCAGCATGTGCAGATTGTAATCGCCTTAAAATTCTGTAGTCCCCCACAGCATTGCCAAGATAATCCATCTCCTACAATTTCCCTTAGCCTTTGAGCTGTGTTCTCAGTGACAACTCACTGACCTTCTGCCAGCTGGAACCTGACTAGTGCTCCTGAAATACAAATCCACATCAGGGAGTTTGTCCCAGTCAATTCCACAAGCCAAATCTGAAACTCATCCTTGTCAATGGGAGCCCAGAACTGAGCACACTCTGATTATAGGAATGTCAAATGCTTTGCAGGATCATTTCCTTGGTTTCCATTAATTTGCAGTGCATCTTTCCAGAGACAGCTAAAACAGTAATCTTCCACTCCATTTCCTGCATTTTGGATTAAAAAATATAGCTATTTGGTATCATGCTTTCAGTAGCAAGGACATCAACCCAACTCTATCTCAGCTAAGTTGACCTAAACTCTCTGCTGCTTATTGTGTCTAGTTCCCCATCGCAAATTTGGCTTTCTCATCAGGATAAGCTTGGTGCCATGCGCTTCACGTTGTCTATCCCACAGGGCAGCAGATTTACAGTGTTAACAAAACAAACATATTCGCAGCATTTATTTCATTAGGGTGTTCACATATTCCACGTCTCCAATGATGGATCATGCATGATCAAGCTGCCTGGAGGAGCCCAAGATAATACCAAAGATCCTTGGCTCAAGCTGAAGTCAAAACCCTACAAATAGTTTTCAGATAAAGATGCCAAAGTGGGACCCATTAGGTCAGCAATACACTGAGAATACTACTGCACGTAATTTTGTTACTGAATGCGAGAAGGAGTACAGACGTGTAGTTTCTGAGCATGCAGGAAGGCAGGTGTGCAGGTGATGAACCAAGGTGGATCAGCAAATAGCAAACAAAGCCCTTACACATATTCAGGAGCTCTAGTCCAAGCACAATCTCCCTACACCATGAGAACACATTCAAGAAGCAAGTTGAGGCTGGGTTTGGTTCAAGCCTGATCTCATCCTTTATCATCTAACTCTAAAGGAGAGTTAGAAAGCAACTGATAATTTGGTTGAACAAAGACAAGTTATCAGACATTTGCAAAGCCCCAAGCTCACCTAAAAGGCACAAAGAACTCAAGAAAGTATCAAAAAAGTTATCCAGGGAAAGAGAGAGAATAAAATAAAATTCCCCTAATGTACCACAAATATCAACCACCACACACTACCTACAAACCATATGTTTTTCCCATCTGTTCTGTTATCTTCAACTGAATTTATAGTATTTGGGCTATCAGAAGAATTGTCAAGCCTGAGCTGGGCAGGATTATAAAACCTAGGTGTTATTACACTTGAAAAGACATTTTCTCCTCCCCCTACCACACCAGGCGCAAGATGACACATTTCTCTTGCTGCCTCCTGGCTCTGGTACTACAGAGGATGCTAGGCTTGTTCCCAGCTACAGTAAGTGGTAGGGCATCCATAGCCCCTCAACAAAAGAGTAGTTCTCCTATCTCCTCCCCATCCTTCCCTCCAGGTATGTCAGAGTGATGTGAGGAAGCTGAGGGTGCAGGGCTGCCTCCTGCAGTGCTGTGAACCAGTGAAGCCCATGTAAATCAGCAGGGAGCTCCTAGTTCTGCCCCAGCAAGGGCCACTTTTCTGGGGCAGGGCTCCAGGAGCACCACTTGAATTCTCCAGCTGCTGAGCCAGAGCTTCAAATTTGAACCAACAGGGGTTGTAAATAAGTGCTGTGTTCATGCAATGGTCATGCAGGAGAGCAATGGTTTGCTTCAAAACATATGGAAAGCAGAGGTCTCCTTGGGAAGGAAACAGTGAGGCTCCATAAGGGGTCATCAGCATCATGAAAAGAAAAAGGCACCTTCCCTTCCCCACTGTCCAGCTGCATAAGTCAGAGAGCACCATAGGCTGCTTTTACCCTAGCATGGATCCTACTTCCACAGACCGCACATCATTGCTGCTGAGGAAGCCAAGAGCTTTTAAGCTGGTCTAAGAAAAAGCACTTTTAAAACACAGCCTGGCTGGCTTACAGCCTATCCCTTCATTGCTAATCCTACAGCCAGTCTTTTAGGAAAAACTCAGCGTGCTGGGTATTTAAGCTCCTTAGAAATACAGTCCTAGTCTTAGGGGCCATGTTTCTGAGAGGTGTTCTCCATTGTGTGCTTCCATCGCTGGCATGCTAGCTCTCTCTTGCATGTGCAACAACAGTGCTTTTAAGAGCATGCACACATGAAGGGAAACCACTTGGAAAAACCCAACCCTGACTGTCAAGTCAAATAACAGCCCTTCACACTAAATCCTACCCCCTTCGTGCACGAGGCTCTCCAGTTTGTACATCGCTTGCAGTGGCTGTCTACCTCTCAGCACCTCTGTCCAGAAAGCAACGTGACTCGCACAGCTCCAAAAGCCTCCTAGGAAGTCCACAAATAAGTACAGCAGGGAAGATTCCAGTTTGGTTTTTCACTTGCCAAAGGATTACAGTAAACGTAACAATTTTCTGCACAGAAGGTCTTTAAAGAGTGTGCAGAATTCCAATAGGTGTCTCATTAATGCCAAGTCGTGGAGCAAATGGTGCTGCACTCCTGCTGTCTGGTCCACCTGCCCCTTGCCAAGTGGTTCTCTCCAGCGTTGCCTCAACCTGCTGACTGCCAGGTGATGGTCTCCTGCTGCCCCCACCCCTGCTGTGGAGCCGGCACTGCCTCCAGGATGTTCTCTCCTTTGCTTGAAGAGCTGATTTCTGGAACATGTTAAAGCTCAGCATCAATCCCTGGGAGAGTCCAGCTCCCCCTTTACCCTTAAACCATGTGTACAGAGAACGTGCTGGCACAGGACCACTTCCCTTCTGGCTTCCAGGGTGGATGACAGATTGCAATGCAATTTTCCACCCAGTCCCTCTGTATTCATGGCTTTCACCTGTTGTAATCAGCAGTCATTTCCAAGCCTGTCACTGTCACAGAAAAGGCAGATGAGTTCAGAAAAAAGAAATGCTGTTTCATTCTTAAGATTGTTGCTGCGCGGAACAGGATTGTAGGTATCAATCCAAACTGTGAAAAAAGGTTGTTTTGGTTTTTTCTTTCTTTTTTTTATATATACTTTTTCAGTAAAGGGAAGGACTTGCATCAAGGACTGCCACGTACAGGAAAGTAGGAGCAGGCTCCTGAGCCAGTCCCCTCCCTTTTCCTTCTCTCAATAGTCAAGCAAGTCTAGGCCAGGTGGAACACCAAACCTAGAGTGCTCTGAAGAGTGCCAATTAGGGCAGGCAGGCTATGTGGGTGCAAATCCCACTTCTGGGCAGTAATATCCCTGGCTTTTACTACAGATAAAGCTATGTCAAAAAATGGAATTGGGGTTCAGTGGCTGAGCAGAAATATTTTTTTAAAACTTACAATAAACAGGAGGATTCTTAGGAATGTCTGCTCTTGATGAGAAGTGTTTGTAATTTAACCCTTTTAGAAAAAAAAATCACCTAGGTTTAAAAAAATTAATAAAGGTAAAAATAATTGATCCTTTTAACGCGAGTTGTTTGTCTTTCAGTAACTTTGTATTCAATGCTGCGTGACAAATATACTAAGGTTATAAAAACTGTCCCATTCTTCAGATCTTCCTAAAATCTTGTTAGCAGGGTTGGGGTCCTTTTTCCCTAGACATATCCCCTGCAATAACTCTACATATGAGTTCAAACTCCATCTTTCATAATGTCTATGTTTGGCTGATGAAAGGCAGTGACACAGCTGACAGAAGACATTCCTAAGATAGGAAGAACTCTGCTCATCTCGATCTGACGAAGAGTGCAGAGGATTACCAAACATCTTCACTTTTATAAAGCAAAGAAAGCCAATCTGGAACTGACAGATGCCAATCTGGGAGCCCTGCAGCACCATTTGGAGAGAGTCACTTTTAGAGCGGAGCAGGCCATGGAAGCCACCCATGTTTGGAGGAAATAAAAAAAACTTTCATTCCAAAGTTAATCCAGGATTTCAGAAGTTATTTTGTATGTAAGACATGAAAGAGATCACTGTACAGATAAGCAAAGATAAAATCTTGCATGAGGTGAAAAATATCAGGCCTGCCACACCAGGATTTCGGAGCAGGTCTCGAATGCAAGTCATTCATGTTCATGTTCAGGAGAACACACAAACACATGCGATGCACGCACACAGGCGTGCTCACTCGCTCTCCTCATCCAGAACTGCTTCATCTCACAATTGCCACCTCTAAGCGAAGCAACGTGCTGCTGATGTCACAAGGCAGGACAGTCGGTCTGTGATCAACCAGCCAGCCAGAAAGAACAACACCACTGGGGATGGACAGTTTTGCCTTTTCCCACATTGAATGGGGCATTAACTTCAGAGTCTATGAACCCTTAAATCTTTAACAATAATTAATAGGAGAAAGATGACTAATATTTGTGTTTGCCCTTAAACCTGCTCTCGGGGGAGAAAATAAAAGCTCAAGGAAAGTGACATTTTGTGCAAGCAAAGTCAACAATATTAGTTATTCCTGAATTGGTTTCTCTTAACTCTGGTGTTAATGCTTTACTTGGCCTTGTGCTCTTAAGTGGATTGCATTTAGCCCTTCAGTTCCTAAAGCACGAAATATTTCCCTGCATAGGTCTCCCTGTGCTGACTAGAGCAACCTGAGGGCTGCAGCAATGTCTGCCAGTTGCCATGAGCTACTGCTGCCCTGAGGAACTGTCACAGCCCAAGGAAAATCAGCTCACACCACCCAGTCCTGGATCTTGGGCCTTGGGCTCGTGGCCTCCACAGTGTCTGTGGAGCTAGGATACAGGACCTTGCAGGGAACCAACATGCCAGGTGGGCTGATGCTTTCCTAGCCCAAGGGAAGACTCACATATTATTGCTAGGTGTTGGCTTTAACATTGACCTCAGTGAGTCAATATTTCACTTCAGAGGGTTTGTTTTCTTCAGACATAAATAGTGTAATACATTTTTCTCCAGTCAAGATCAATGTATCCTTCTATTCTGACAGGCAAATTTACAATACGATTTTAAGAGGACTTCATGTTCACATTGTTTCCAATGTGCCACCTCAGGGAAAACTTAAAAATTCAGAAGCTGTTCTTTCACACCAACTTTCACACCACTTGTCTGATGGGCAAAGTCAGGTTTCTTCCATCTTCCCTCTTCCCATGTGTAACAGCCATACCAAGAGAGGCTGCATAAACAGAGTTCAGAGAGACTAAACCGGTACAAAATACAAACTCTCCAGTTTTTCTGTGTCAGCTTTAAACACCACATGGAAAGAAAAAACAGTATACTTATTTTTTCCTGAGTATTCACTGCAATTGCACAGAGGGCCATTTTAAGATGCCTCCATGCTCGCCAGGTCCTAGCATCACTTTTTGTGCACCAGTATGCTGAGCCAGGTCAGCAAACCCCAAGCATTGTTCACTCCTGAGCCAGGTTCAGCACACAGTGAGCATTCGTCCAAGTCCCCTGAAGGCATCATGGGGAAGTTGGACGATACAGGAATGCCCTGTGATGAGGAGATTTTCCCCATATCCAGCTCTTCTGTGTGCTGTGCACCAACTGCACAATCTAAAGCCACCCCCAAATAAGAGAAGCCTGGGCCAGAAAGAATGGAGCTAGCAACGACATTCCATGTTCTCTGTCCCCAGGCCAGGCAAACTTGCTACCGCATTCAAGAACAGGATGAGCCTTGGGAACCAGAAAATGGCCAGATGACTAAACTAGCCCTGGAGTCCAGCCCAAATGTCAAGGATCTCAATTTCTTTTATAATTTTGAAGCCCACAAACTTCTTGTTATTCTTGCCTTGTTTTAGGCATCATTTCATGCCAGGCTGCCATTTAAAAACTGTTTAAATGAATATAGGAAAAGAAAAGTTTCATTAGATTTTGTCTGACCATTCAGGTTCCTACCAATCAATAACCGAGCAAAACCGAGATGGAAAATGAATGTCCCTTATTTCAGGACAGCTCACTGCAAGGGCCTGATCCAAAAGCCACTAAGCTAAATGGGAGTCCTTGGATTAGGTTTTTAACAAGTTTCAGATGCTCATTCATTTCCATCAGTCATTTGCAGAGATGGGAATGAACTTCAAAGGGTTTGATGCAGAACTGAACTTCCAAGACTTTGGATCTGAACATCCTGGGACTTGTAGGTATGTTTCCAATCATCTGCAGATGCAGCCTGCAATGAAAGGAAACAGATCCCTAAAGGTTCTGTATTTTGCAGACAGAAAGGTCAAAAAAAGTGTTTGGTTTGCAGGAGATGGTCAGTTCATTCTCCCACTGATTCTTATCAAACCCTCACGCAAGTCAGCAGTGAACCGCAAAGACAGGAGCCAAACTACTGGAATTTAATGGCTCATTCTCCAAAATGTATTGGCTCATAAACATACACCGTGTTCTCATTCAGTGCTAATTTACTTTAACAATAAACTTATTGTGACTTGTATTCCCACTTCAAAGAGGTTTTATGTGGCAAATGGGAGGGGTATAAGTAGGAGTTTTCCTCTGGTGAATAAAACAAAGATACAGTAAGGTGAAGAAAAAAGCTCAGTAATTATCCTCCACAGGGTGTAAGGCTATAAAATAGCAGTGCCTCAAATTATTTGCAGACATGTCCACATTCGAAAGAAATAAAATCTTTCAGAGGATAACACACCTGTGCCACGGGTAATTGCCCTCACTTGCAAATTAGAACTGGCCCAACAGATGTTTGTTCCACCACACACAGGCAGCAAAGCAGTAGGAAGGCCTCTCTGCAGAAGTGGAAAATTATTAAACCCACCATAAACTGGTACAAATCAGCTTTGCCCATACCTCTTCCTACAGCAGCTGCTTCAGCACAGAGAGCTGATCACCTCTTGACAGGACAAGCACAGATGTGAGCTGTCCCCTGAGGCTGCCTGCGAGGTGGGCAAGACTCAGAGAGAACAAGGAAGTAAACCTGCATCTGCAGGAAGGTGCCGACAGCCAGGGACATGCAGGGAGAGCAGCCTTGAGGTGCCCATGGAAGAGGCAGGCAGGAGGACGAGGGCTCCAGCATATCCATGAGAGCCCACCAAGCCCTGGCACAGAACACTGACAGCAGCTGCTGAGGGAGGACCAGCCCACCCCAGCATCAGAACAGCTCGGAGCCAGCAGCCTGAACTTAAAACAAACTCACACTTGGGCATCTTTGAGCCAGTGTCCAGGGCTTCCCAGCAGGTCTTACACCCCAACCCAGCGTGCCTGGCTGGGCTAGCCCTGCCACAGCCCCACAAGAGAGAGGGATGAATCCCTAAAGGCACCTGGGGGCTCACTCCTATTGGCTTAGCTCAAAAAACCCCAACCAAACGAGAGTGTCTGTAAGGAGCTGGCTCTAGCAACTCCCCTTTCTGTTCTTCTGTCCTTTGCAAAAGCATTTTGCTTTCTTTTCTCTTCCTAAGCAGTCTCAGATTCCTCCCATGGCACCACCTGATTCAATCCAACCACCCCTGGAGTACAATGTCTCCCCAGCATTATAAAGCACTCTACTCTGGAAGAGCAACCCAACAGAAGAGCTGTTTGCAGGATGTTGGAAGGGACAAGGTCAGTCCGACTTCCACCCTGTATGTCACAGCTGCCCAGAAAACCGCTGACTAAAATAATTTTTCTTGAAAAAGATCAATATCATTTTGTTCAAACCAAAATGTTTGGGGAAACATGTCGATTATGATAAAGGCAAAATGGGAAAAACAGTCCAAACATTCCACTGCAATCATATTATATAGTTAATGCTACAGTAAATATTTACATTGACCCTTTGTAGCCATGCATTTCATATTTAATATGACTATTACATTTAAGATTAAACCTAATAGAACAATTTCTATGGAAATAAACAACATTTCCCTGAATTTGCTTCACATAAGTTGCTGAGATATTCATTTTTCACTTAAACTACAAATTAATTTTACTTTTTAAATGCTTCAACTTTCTCCCAACCTCCTTTGGCTCCTCACTACCAACAGTCCAAGGTCAGAGAAGTTCACTGGAATCACTGGTACACCTCCAGCCTCTTGCTCCTCCAAGAGGATCTTGGAGATAGTCCACCAAACAGGTTATCACGGGACAAAGTGGCAGGAGGGTGGTGGCAGCTAGAAAGACACCACCTCTGAACCATGTTAGACCCACCATCTATGGCGCACATTTAATCTGCTATT
Source organism: Eurystomus gularis (assembly GCA_013400335.1). Taxonomy (NCBI): domain Eukaryota; kingdom Metazoa; phylum Chordata; class Aves; order Coraciiformes; family Coraciidae; genus Eurystomus; species Eurystomus gularis. The sequence goes on along the minus strand of VZZY01004006.1, from coordinate 148,228 downwards.
CATTTGTCGTGGGTGCTCTGCAGCTGAAGTCCCTTCCTTGCAAGCTTGAGCTCTTGAGGCAGGGACCTCATACCCTACCACTGCTCCCTTTTCCAGAATACTGCCTCACACTTCATACAGTCAAAACCCGATGGGTACCTATCAGCCGGATGCAACTGGGAGCCTTGCCAAAAGATTTAGCAGGAGTCTTGCAATATTTGTCAAGCATCTTACAGCACCAACCCTGAGTCAGGTGAATATGGGAGAATTTTAACATGCATTTGTTTAAAGCACACACTGGTAGGCTGTCCCAGTTACTGAAGGGGGGGCAGTGCTTAAAACAGAAGCCCAGTGAACCTGGAAAAACACAAAATCATAAAGTATTTGAGGGGCTTTTAAAGTCTCATAACTTTTAAGACTCTGCTTTTGTGAGCTTGAATTTTAGTTTAACCAATAGCTGGGTTTGAGAACATGAGTATTATCAACTGAGAATGGTTTTGAACATTATAACGGAAAATAAATAGTTTTGCCTTATAACCGTATTTTTTTGTATATTGTGTACAGAACATGTTATAAAATATTTCCATTAGATTAGAAAACCTAGGACTCAAGGTAGGCTGAAAAAAAGATATAGTTAGTTTATTGGTGTTTGCAGGGTAATCTGAGTAGCTTCTCCTCTTGCTTCACCAAAGGACTGTGACTACAGTGAGACCCCACAAATCTAGTACCCTAGAGGGGATTTCTGACCAAACCCACATATATACAATGGTTTCGGGAATTCCAGACCTGCTTCGGCCACACTGAAGGCTGACAATTGCTTTCTAGACTTTTTCAAATCCTACTTCCTTTGTCTCTAGTGAGATTTTATTCAGGAAGGAAAAGCACACCTTTTGGTTCACCTGGTTTATTGCACAAACCTCTATGCTACCTTAGCCAGTTTTGAAAGCAACAAGTCAACACTCACAAGCACAACAAGGGAACATGTATTTGCTGCATCTTTAAACTCTGGCACACTGTTCCAGAAGACACCCCAGCCTACCTGGCTCGTTCCTGTCAAGTACGCAGCCTTCTAGTTAATGAATTACTTAATAGCTCATAAAGTGTCCCCTAGGCTCCCCTCAAACTATAACCATTCCCATGCAGCAGATCAAACATTGATCATACTTTCAGGTGCTTTTCATACGAAGTGCCAGAAAGCAGGAGGAAGAACATGCTAAGATCCAATAAATAAATTCTTGATACCTTTTGTTGGGGGGTGGAGGGAGATAGGCATCCTGTCTGCATCTTAGGGGACAGGCCCTTCCAGACTGCTCTTTCATTTGGTCACTAACGTGTGGAGAGACAATAAAACTGTGATCACCCTGTAACATTTCCGCTCAAGCTTTACAACTGGTTCCTTCTACTGAGCTAAACCAAGACACAGCTTCCATTTTCCTGGACATCAGGCACAGCCACCAGCAGCTCACACAGATCGCAGCAGGAGGTAAGCATGGCAGAAGCCAAGCTTGGCTTCCTCTGGATCAAGGGGCACAATTCATTGGCACCATAACCCCAGCTAAAGTGTCTGGATGGACTTTGAAATATGCCAGAAAATGTGAAAGTTTGCAGATTAACTTTTATGTTGCATCCCACTCAGCTGGTTTAGAGTGCATAAAATGCTACCATGGAGCGTGCCATAGAGCATACTTGGTGGAGGACATTTAACGTAACATCTGTACTTACAGGGTCACTGGCAATAACAAGGGGTTATCTAAGTGACTGATGACCCAAGCCTCTAGCACAAAGGTTGCTAGGTTGGTTTTTTTATGTATTTGTGGTCATACTACTAATACGTGTTTCTTTCCTCATACAAAAACACTCATTAAAAAAGCTATTAAGACTAGAATGTCTGATCAGTAGTCGAACATAATGGAGTTGTTATTAAAAAAGTTAGTAAGAACTTGAAAATATCTTACATATACTCTTGGGGAGCTGTCATTCTATCCTAAAGGGTTTTATTCTCAGAAATATTTGGTCTCAATGACTATTATGCACATAGTTACAGATACGCAATGTATGCCTAAGCTAGTAAACCAAGCAGTGAATGAAGTCTAAGCAGGGAAATGGACTTAGTGGAAGAAATCAGTTGCCTGTAAAACCTTCAATAGCTCATTTATAGAATACATTGAGAGCCAATGTTTTTCGACACTGCATCCTTGCTATATTCCATGCATTCAGCACTGCATGCACAGCGTACATTGCCAGTGATGCACGCTCATGAGGAAGTAGCTTATATGGAACCATATGTTCTCTGAAGACATGCACTACACCTGTGCTTGCAGTATTCATTGTTCCTTACCCTTCTGAAGATCTATGGGCTGTTTTAACAGGAGAATTAAATACCCTTTTCCAGTAACATTCGCTCATTTCCCCCAGCTTTCTGGATAGTTTTGTTGATATTATTTTTGCTGCCAAGCCATAAAATGCACACAGTTAAGGCAGTATTAAGGTGGCTTTTGCTGCCTTCCTTTGTTTCCACAAGAACAAGCTTAATTGACCCAAGAACCTTCAAAGCAGTATCACCACTTCACCTCCGTTAGTATGTATGGCTGTGCTGCTTGAGCTGCAGAGAAGGCCTCCAGGGCTAGGCATTTCAGAGTCATGCCAGCAATGACATCATCCCCTAGTGATCCTTCATGAGAACCTCATAAGTCTGGATTGGGCTGAGCCGATCTGGATGAGTGCCATTGTGTGGCCAAGGCAGAGCATCCCAAGAGCAAGGCAGTCCACTCTCCTACCAGAGGCTCACGGGAGCACAGCATCCTGCGTCTCTACAAATGCAGCCCCAGAGCCCAAGTGCACCTCCTTGGAGAAGCGTATGTCCCTGGTGCAGCTCCCAGGAGCCACTTTTTGCTGCTTCTGCCTTCTGCATAGGGCTGTTCTAACACACTTTCAAGTTCCTTTTACCCTTGTGGTGACAAGGATTGTCTAGATGGAACTGGCTACTTACTGACCTCTGATCCCACACCTCTAATTGCCTGTGCCCATGGGAGGCTCTGCTCCCAGGACTGAGTGGCTGCAGAGTGGAAGGGGCAACTGAGCTGGAGGAGGTCTGCAGAACCTCCCCACGCAGGGTGGCCTTTGCCAAGGAAAGAAGCAGGTTGACTTTAAAAGCATCACGACACATTTAACCAAGTTGACAGAATAGAAAGAAAGAACAAGAAAACAAACTCAATGCCAGTTGCATTTGATCTGGAAATTATTAATATTTGAGACAATAAAGGCAGACCCCCTGAATACTATTTGCATAGAAACCCTCCTCAGAGCCAAACCACACTTTAAAGGACTTCATCTCGAAAGAGCGCTGCCGAATTGAAACAGAACTACTACCATGACTAGAGGATTGTGGTGCCAAAAGATGTCAGATTGAACACGAAACAGAATTTTCATTCTTTTGTGTACTCCATAAATATTAACAACTTGACACCACATAATGAAAGCAAAATGCACTTAGGCACGGGCAGGAAAACAAAACTAGCCAACCATTCTTCTTTTAGAATTACAATTGGAAATTAGTCGTAGAGGTCAGAGTTTTCCAGCATCACTGTAGGTTGGGATTAACTCCATGGACATTATGAGAGCACAGAGGAGAACTCGGCCTTGTGTGGTGCAAGAGGATTGCAAACACCATGAAATGGCCACCCCGTCCTTCCAGCCCTTTGCTGGGTGGAAGCAGCTGCCAAATCCTGAAGTCAGCCAACCAGCCTCAGCCAGCTCTCAAGGCCAACGAGCAGAGGAGAGGTGCAGCACAGGGCTACAGCACCTAGCTGGCCTGCTGAGGACCTCCTGAAGCAACTTAAAACCCACTGTGGCCAAGAGACACCCCCTTGCATCCATCAAATGTACTGACAGAGTTTGCAAGAAGCAGCAAAGAAGGAACTTCAGTGGTTGGGCAAGAAGGGACAGGGAGAGCACAGCAGCCAGGATTTGCTGCAATGCATTGCTTTGATTTGTACCAGCCTATCAATTCTCACTTTACTCTTATCACACAGACAGATCTACATGTCTTTAGGGAAAAAAAAAGCAAGGGTACTCAATCTTATTTAAATCAGGAAAGCAGATTTTTTGTATTGGTCCCTGTGCCCATCAGAACAGGTAGGACATTATCCTTTAGGCAAGAACTTCTACCTTGCAGGACAAGCAACAAAAAAAAAGTACTAACTGTAGGGGAGGAAAAAAGTGAAAAGGAAAAAAGAGCAAGAAGGTAGACTCCAGCTGTTCTATTTGGGTTCAACTTGGAGTACCCACAAAGCACAGGATGTTCTCAATTCTGTGTTTTGCTCCAAACATGCCTGAACAAAACTTTTCTATATATCCCTTGGAGAGAGCCGAAGAGGGCAGAAAATTGCCTCTGTGTGTGGAAAGTAGTAGGGAATAAAAATAGGGAAGTATTTGTTTCAATTATTCCTCCCATCAGCAGAGAAGCAAAGGCTTTTGCATACTGTCAGGAAAGAAACATATGTATAACTACCTAGGTTATTGCCCAGAGTGGAAATCAGTTCCCTTCTCAGGGCACAAGTCATAATATAGCTCTGCAGTACCTTGCTGCTCCTCTTAAAATAAGTTTTAAAAGCAAAACATTGCTACCATCACATTTGCCAGTGCCTTCATGTATTTTCTTCCACCAATTTTAGAGCCAACTTCAGGAACCAAAATGAGAATTAAAGGGGCAATGGTGCATCAGGCAATAAGAGTATTACCCAGTCAATCACAAATATTTCAACTTCTGACTTCTTCAGACTTTGCAAGTCCCCAGAGAGCCTTTTGAATGCCTGACCTTTGCTTACCACAGAGTTTCACTTGCTGGGTCTGAGGCAGGAGCAAGCTACCCTCACTGAAGGCTCTGGACACCAAGACACATCACAGCTTTTGTTTTGATAGTGAGGGCATGCACGAATGCTTTGCCTGCAAGCTCCTGTTGCAAGGATCAGGGCCTGCCTGAGTTGTTACACTTCCTCCTCCTCCGGTGCAGGAGGAAGGCACTCTGGAATCTCTTACTTAAATTGCTTCTTCACCATTTTTTGTTGTATGGGAACAGGGTAGTCTTAGGTACATTTCTGAACATCAAACTATGTGTTAGAAACACACAGGAGAGATGGTCCCAACCTCAAAAGAAACACAGCAGACAAAGAATTTTGTTTCTAGCATTAAATGAAGCCTGTTTAAAGCCAGCAAACAGCTTTATGGGCAGATAGTTCCACAACGAGTCCCTGGAAATTATTTGGTGCACCACTTATTGCCATCAGCCTGGCTTTTTCTTTCACATAACCTTTGGAAACACTGACCTTACCATACCTTCAAATACAGCCCACAGGAATACCTTCTGTCCAAGTCTCAGACCCTCCTCAAAGGAACCCAGCACTGCCTGGAAAGTCCTACCAGCTGAGACAAATTGCATTTCTGTGCTCTGGTAAATACAAACTGTGGGTGTACCTCCTTCAAGGAAAGGTTAGAGCTCTGCAATGCTCCTAATCTCTAAATTGTTTAGGTAATTTCATTTGGCTTTGCTGATAGATCAAGAATGTATTTTGCAGGATCATTTACTGATTGCCTATTTCATTGCTTTTGAAGTACTCCCACAAAGGTGAGGAAAGGACAGGGACATTTTGTTCTATACTGTCTTTCTTCTACCTACAAGCACTATGACATTTGGCTCTAAGTCTTGTTCAAATTTCCTCTCCCAGTGAAAGAGGGTAATTGCTTGCTCTCTGCCTCTTGCTGCCCTTTCTGCTCCCCTGGCAGCTGCTTCAGGAGGACATGCAGGATCAGCTGCTGTAGGATCAAGCCACCTCTTGTACCATCACCCTCTTAACGCTCCTGCCACAAGAATGCTCTGCGCTCTCCTCGTTGCCCATACAACATACTTCCACTGTTTGACCAGTTTCAGAAAGTGCTTCACCAGACCAGCCTACATTTAAGATGCAAAAACCTCACAACAAGGACAAGAAAAGGCAGAAAGAGCTGTAGAGGATTTTGCCAAGGTTCTGCAAGTACTTTACTGCCCAGCCAGCAGCACGCCCAGGTTAGGAGCTTCTACCTTAACCCCAACCAGGACCAGCCCAGCAGCCTGTCCTACCCAGCAGACACTAGCACCTTTCGCAGGGCTCGGGATGACAGGATCGCACTTTTGTGTCAAAGTCCGTAAGAACAACATAAACACATTTACATAAGACAAGTGTGTGTGGTTTTTGGTTAGCTTGTTCCACAAACAGGCTATTGAGCAGCCCGTCTGCAGAAGGGAAGGTGGCGAGGGCCAGGTGTGCACCGAGGCAAGGGGAAAGATGAAGCAAGGAGGAAAAAAACAGGAACAAGTGGCTGAGAATGGAGGAGGGGGACAGACTCTCCTAAGGCAGCTCAGCTGTGTCACTGCTGCTGAAGCTGGAGCACAGTGGAAGGGCAATTCCAGTGCTGAGGGGAGATTCTGCAACCCCACCACCACCAAGCTCCACTCCTCAGGGGCTTTCTGCCAGCTCCTCAGCCCAGCATTCACCGGAGCACATCTGGCATGCTGTGACTGCCATGGCATTTCACTGGGAACAAACAGGGCCCTCAAAGAGGCAAGCAGACTTTTATCCCTCAGAAACTACCCTTGGTCCACCTCACAGCCATCTGCTGACATGCAAGTGGCCTGTCTGGAGGAAGGCAAGGATTTACAGCAGTACAAGTACACTCGTATCGTTAAATCTGCTGTCTGCTTCGTTGCAGATACTAGCTGAGCACTCCCTTGGAAAAACTGTGGCGTTACATCCCAAAATAGTGGAAATTCAACAGACATTGGTCACGCATGTCCCACAGGGCCCAGCTCAGAAGCACATTCTCAATTTCTGTGCGTCTTAATTTTTATGCATGTCCTTAAAAATGACTGAATACCATAGGACTGCATTGTGGGTGTCACCAAAAACCCATGGGTTAAACGTGCTCCCCCTGAACCAGCCTTAGACAATCCCAGCTTTTTACCAGAGGAAGTTTGAGTAAATTGAGTTTTTAAAAGTGATTAAACTTTTTAAATAGACATGCAATCAAATTCTGTTGAACCTTTTGAGATGTACTAAAATACTACATTTCTTTTTAAATTACTGTTTTTCTAGTTTAACTTGAACCAGCCATGGAAAAAAAAGGATTCAACTGCTGTGCAGTTAATTATTCCAATAAAAACCCCTAGTTGTTTACATGTTTGACACAGACTTTTCCTGGCCCCTTTTAGCTGTCCATACAATACATTGTTAAGTTAACACTTAATAACACCAGCTTAATATATAACAGGGAGAGGGTGTATTGCAGCCTCATTTGCTCTATTTAGCAAGTTCTATTAAATTCTGTTTTTCTCCCTTAGATCGTAAATATACCAATATTCACCTTTGAGAATGAAAGTCTAGAGTGCAACCTAATATGGGCAAATCACTTGGCAAGTAATTTGTGACTCTCAATTTGAAATCACATTAGAAGTACCTATTCTGCTAAATGGGGGATCTGTGGCCAACTGGAGCATGAAGCAGAAAAGCACATTAGTGGCCCACTTCCTCCCTCTCCCGAAGTCTGTGAACCTAGCTGAGAGCCAGGCTGGTCCCATATAATGGGACCATGAACTGAAGAAAAACTAGCTGCAAGCCTTGGCTTCCTGGTGAACATCACTGTGCCAGCTGCACTGTAGGGAATCTGTCTCTTGCCAGCTTGTGGACATGTCTGGTGGACATTACGATGTTCCTGTACCAAGAAGCACTCTGACATGCTGAAACTGTGATGAGATGCTAAGGTCTACAGCACACACGTGCCAGACTATGGGCAACTCTGGCATGGGCTCCCATAACAACAGCCTCCCCTTCTCTGCAGCAGCAAACTCCAAAACTTGTTCTCCTGGTGACTTGCTGATGCACTTAGTCCTTAATATTTAAAGTCTGTGTTACAGGGACAGGAAAGACAAATCCCCCAAAAAGCAAGCGTAGGAGGATAAAAATACATTCTGGCTAGGACTTCAGCAAGGATACTATTCTCATGTTAATAGCCAGTGAAACACCTTCAAATATATAAAAGGACTATAAACAAAGGTACAAAGATGTCTAGGTTTGAGTAGCAGTGAGGAAGCAGAACTCCTGCTAGTGGAGCTCTGACACTACTGACCAACACTCGGCATTTTGGGGTGGGTGCATCTTAGTTACTCTACTGGGGCCCAAACTCTTACAGGGGACTCACTGCAAAGCCTTGAATTCTTACCTGCACTCCCACAGAACATACACTCCCTCAGACATGCAGTTTCCTTCAGGTCCAGCTCTAACACGTATACATTTTTACCAGTTGTTCGAGGTTTAATATAATAAATTATAGCAATTCAGCAGCAACTGAGCATGCATTTTTTACACAATATCATAATAAACACAGATGAAGAGATAATTTCTAGACACACCTCTTCTAAATCACAAACATTTGTGATATGTTCTAAATGAAGTGAATTGGTACAGCCACAGCATTACAAGAGCTCTCCTGCCTTGCACTGAGGTTTGGCCAGAAGAACCTGAAACTTCCCTGTGTTAGGGAGAGCACGGAAAGCCTCTGTGCACGTTACTTCCAGGGGGCTAGACTGAAAAGGCCAAGGACAACTGAGCACCTGCTGATCTACAGCTACCCAAAACACAGGCACAAAGAACATTTCTAGGCCTGATTCTCCACCACCGAGTTGCACTTGGCAAAGATGGGGAATGTCTGCAGCAGGCAATTCAGCTCAGGGCAGATACCCAAGGTCACTGGGGACTTGAAGCAGTGCTGCCACACCAGCAGGGCGCTCTGCCCAGGCTAATTAGTTGGTCTACAAAGAAGTAAGACAGCTCAGCTGCTGCCAGGACGAGCGCCCATTCACCGCCAGCTCCAGCTAGCTGCTCTCTGCATCTGTTCCAGCACCAGGCTCCCAGTTTGCTCACAGGTCATCTGGGCTGGACCTAGCACAAAGCAAAAGCACTGAAAAGCCAAGCTTTTCATGACAACCACACGTTCTCCCCTCAGAGGGCTTTACCATCTATGCTGGTTTGAGCTTGGAGAGAGTTAGTTTTCTTCATAGTAACTTGTATCACGCTATGTTTTGGCTTTGTGATGAAAACGGTGTTTTCACTGCAGCTATGACAGCCCTCATTACTCACCCCTCCTGAAGCCAGGCCTGCTGCAGATGAGCCGTCCCAGATAGAACATCTCAAAGGATTTGTTTGCCTGAGAGATCCTCTGGTGTCCCCTGATGACGTTTAAGCATTGCTCCCCTTTGCAGGTGCTACCAGCATCTCCACTTCCCTATACAAGCAGCACTTCCACTGAGATCCAGGTCTCTAGAAACTATTACACAGCACACCATTTAACAGGGATGCTGTAGATTTAATAAGACAACGATTATACACAATTGTTGAAGACATCCAACTGTAATATTGATATGGGGTAGATCACAGGGCTGCAAAGTTACAGAGACATTCCATAATCAATTGGCATTTAACATTACAGCTTGCTGGCCTACAAGATCTCTGTCAAAAGCATAACTGGGAGCTTTAATTAAAGGACTACCCATAGCTTTGCAAAAAGCTAAAGACCAAGAGTCTGCAACAACTGAAAAGAGATGAGGTTTGTCACGTTCTTATTACCTTTGGATACACTACGAGCAGCGGTCACGTGCTAATTAGAGCCTTCTTGCAACAGCACACTGGGCAGTTTTCCAGACTGGTATCTCCACCGCAATCAGAGCCAAACTGCAGCTTATCAAACTCTGACTATTAACATTGTCCCTGCTGGAGATGTTTCCACACCTCCCCATCAAGTCTTGGGAACCATAATATTTTATATTTGGGGCACTTAAGTCCTATAATGGATACACTGACAAAGTTGTTGGTCTTCCCAGATGCTCATGTTGAGGCACCTCACCCAGAGCAAATCTTACCTTGTGTAGGCTAGATGAGCAACATACTCATATTAGTAGTGTCAATATATCACAGGTAATCACATTGTCCAGAGCACCTGGATTTGGGGTGAGGGGAACTGAGACCCAGATAAGTCACCTCCCAGCTGCAGGGGCACTCATACAACTTGTGGCTGACAACTTTTGACAACTGCATGGAAAAGATTTGTGGAGAAGGGACTGAAAGGCAATGGAAGCTGGAACAGCTGCAGAGGCTGGTGATGGGAATGTTCCTTGATATAGGTGTAAAACATAAGAATCACTTATTTTGGCCAGAGCTCTAGCCCCTTTCTGGTCGATAGTACCATGAAAGAGCTGGTTGTCAGCCACAGCATTAGCTGCTTGGAACACACACACCTTGCATGTACGTTTTTGCTCCCAACCAATTTGTTCTTCTGCAGCTATTCCCAGCTCCACTGCCTAGGTGCGCAGTAGGGTCATATAAGAGAAGGGAGGTAAAGATCTATCCTTCAAGAGATTAGTGGATTTTTCGCTGTGAACTGACTGTTCTCCCCATGTGTCCTGCCAAGGCCCTGGCCCTTTGTACAAACGCTGTTCAGCCCTGACAATTAACTAGCAGTTGCACTACAGGATGGATAACAGAGAGGATGCCTTACCGTTGTGCTGGGGAAACAAGGGCTGCAGAACACCACCCAGCAGTGAGCAGCACAGGAAACACCTGACAGCAACAGAAGGACAAGGCACACTATTTGAGTATCAAGTTAGCATGATTTCACACCAGGGAATGGGCAAAAGTCCCTTCTAATGGCCGCTGAGCCTCCAGAGCTAACACAAAGTAGTGGCTTTCAGGCTGTTTATTGCTCTCTGCCACCCCAAAACACATCTACCTTTTGCTAACAGCGATAACATTTTTAGGGAGGTGTTTGCTGTTTACTGTGTTATTTCATACAGATCCAGGTGCTATCTGCTATGACTCAGGTGTCTCTGAAAGCATTTTTGTTCAGTTCCCTTTCCAGATAGCAGAAATACTAAATTCTCTGCATTTGGCATTGCATAACGTGTCAGAGGAAAAGATTGAGTCCTAATGTACAAAATAATGACAACACATTTATTTACCAGTGGAAATTACATAACAGCTGTTAATACTTAAATATAGCTGAGTAGCTAATTCCAAAGCTTCTCTCTTCTCTTGGTTTTCATCTTGGTCCACACAACCCTTGGCACTTGTGAGCTGCTTCTAAAAGGATCCACAAAAGATCCTCCCAGAAAAGCAAAATGTGTTAAATTTCACTCAGGATCCACAGCTCCACAGAAAAAGGGGGTAAAAACCACTGCTCTACATCAATAAAGAAGAGAGCTGGGTCTGTGTAATCTGTCCTCGTATCACATATTACTATGTATACTAAACCTACTGTTTATATTATAGATGTACCGAGAGTCTGTAGTTCTGGCCACCGCACATTTGAAGGTATATGGGTTTAGATTTTTAAGAAGTTTTAGAACAAAGTTAATCTCACTCTGAAGCTAGAAAATGAATATAAGCAAGATCCTTTCATATAATAAAGTCTTCACATGTTTGTTATTACACGAATCCTCCAGAATATTTTCTAGCAGAAATACTTGGCACAGTAAAAAAGTTCCAATGTATTTGTTCAGTTAAAAAAAAAAAATCAAGTTAAGATTGCAAGGCTAGTAATGCAGTCATATCCCCAAATATAACCCAAGACTCAGACAAACCAGCAGTGGGAGGACCATTTATACTTAGTGACTAGGTTGTCAGCGTGAAAACCTCAAGTGGGTTGTAAGTGTAGGGTTGGCTGTCTTTGGGTTTTTTTATATTTGCTGATTCAGCTCTGACAATCAAGGGATGTTGTTGTTCAATTTGGCTACGCAGACTAAATCAACTGATTTCATATTCATTTCAGTTTTGTTTGCCTTATCTCAATCCATTTGGCTGATAACTAGGCCTGCCAAGAAGTACTGGCATTTTCTTTAACGATCATCTTCCCCAAATATGACCTTGCTCATCCTCAACACCCTTGAAACCAGACATGTACAGAACAGATGTACTCCAAAAAGCCCACAGCTACGTTCATTAAAAGCTAAAAATCCTCCGTATGCCACGCAAAGCCAGCAGTGAAGGCACTTGGTCCACAGGAGGGACTTGTGCTCTTGTCAATTGCCAAACAGATCAGTAATTTCAGTGTTTGTTTGTTTTGTAAGTGTTTGCTTTCTAAGTTTGTTTGTTTTTTTAAAGTATCCAGTGCTTGTTTGTTTGTTTTTTAAAAGTATCCATTAAATGACAAAACTCTCACCACCATGTTTTCCTTCAAGCCTGGCTGCATGCCAAGTGTTGACCTTGCTCACAGTTATTGGTCACTATTAATAAGAAACAGATCCTCTTCCTTTTTCCATTCCTTCAGAAAGCCTTGCCCTTAAGTGGTTTTGGTGCCGTTCACAGAGGGCCAGTTCAAGAAAGTAAGGACTAGCTTGCTTTTTTTTTTTAAAAGGTCTAATGCTATTTTGAAAGTTCATAAGCAGTCAGAAGTGACATCATTTTTCTAACATATGTTCCTAACCATAAGCGGTGGGAATTTCAAAGCACACTCAGCACTGGTCTTTTTTCTTTTCCCACTGAATCTAGTCAAACTTCTATTGACCCTAATGGGAATTGAATTTGCTAAGTCCTGCAAAAGCCTCACTCAAAGTAGAGCACTTAAGGAGTTAGACATAACCAGCAGAGGCTCCTGATTTCAGGATTAAAAGCAACACAGGACTCCTCATCCTCTTCTTCTTTCCCCATTTCTGACCAGCATTACCTGGTCAGAGAGCATCCACCTCTGCACAGCAAACAGATACAGTCAGGAACAACACAAGTCAGGTTGCCTGTCCAAGCCCCCTTGCTTTCCAAAGCCTCTCTCACCTTCCTACACAGTATGAAAAAAATAATAAGGCACTGTTTTGATAGAGACAAAATGGTTGTTCAAATAGTTCTGCTAATTTCACAAAGATGCGTGATAATGCTTCACATATGGCTCTGTGCCTTTTAATAACAGAAATTGAACGCACATTTCAAGACACAAGTTTTGTTGATATGCTGCTGATAGTACAGAGTAACTGTTTGCCTTGTGGTTTTAATTATTCTAAAGACAGCCCAGGGATCATTTACCCAGAGCTAATGGGTTTATGGGCTCTTTAAGAAGCATGATAAGCCCACAGATGTGGCAGTGAATGGCACAGAGGTCAGAGCTACCATGGGGTCCTATACTCTGGAGGACGAGAAGGTCGCAGGGAAAGGTTTGTCCTGCAGCCTCTGGCCTCAATTATCACATGGCCGTTCGGATAGTTGTGCTCTGTGTAAACATCCCTGTTTTCTTGGAGGGGACTCTAATCTTGAAGGCACAGTCCACAGCCTAAAAAGCCAGCTCCTTGCTTCACAGCAGCACACCCGAGGACAGGGCTGGATCACTTGTGCCAGACAGCAAGCCATGAGGGTCAGTCTCCCTGCTCCCTCCCCAAAGGGCCTGGCACTTGTCCACAGCAGTCACCCCGCCTTGCACCAGCCAGTGTCCCATACAAAAAATACACCAGGAGAGGACAGCTGTTCTACTGTGCCCATGCAGGTGCTGACCTTGCCAACGCCTCGTGCTAGCCCTGGGCCTGCTTGAGCTGGGACAGAAGCTGGAAGGGGACAGGCTGCAGCTAGTTACAACAGCTAAAATGACAGCACTTTGGCTGTGAAAATAGGTTTTGGTTGCCATTAAGTCCTGTGCCAGGAGTGAGACCAAAATGGTGACAACTCTGTGCCATCAACTGCATCAGGGGATATGGGGAAAAGGGCCTGTAGCTCACATGTTTATGAACAGGGAACATGCTTGGGCCTCTCCAGAGCAAGGGGGACCACCCCTCCCATGCCTGCAACTTCTCAACTGCAGTGCTTTTACCTGGACAGCAAATTCGAAGGGTTTGAAACTACATCAGGATATTTGAGGCCCAAGTCTCACTTAACATTGATCTAGCATGAAGTCATTGGTGCTATTCCCAGATGGCACCAGTAGGTAGGTAGGAATCCGGCCTCTTCTATACAGGGTGTGTTATACAATGTTAAGCATCATTTCTTTTAGATTACTACCTGTTAATCATTCTAGACAATGACTTGTATTTTAGGGATTAAACATAACCAATACGTTGTATAAATCCTGGAAACATCTTGAAGAAAATTATTTTATCCAGAACATGAAAAGCATAGGCAGAGATTGCAGGAAGCCCTAGAAGGGAAAAGCCAACAGTATACCAGGTTTTGGAATCAACAAGAGATTTAAAATGCCTGAAGATTCAACAGGCTGATTCCCCCTGTCTGGGGAGAAACCAGGAGGCCAGACACCAACTCTACCACCTCTTGTCAGGGGCAGAAGGACCAGCCCTCCCAGCCACAAAGAAATCTTTGCAGTTCATGTGGGCCTTAAGAAAGGAATCAGGCCTGCCACATTAGAAGTTTCTCCTTCTTTGCGAGAGACCCTATCAATTTTGCAGAGGTTTTCAGCCCATTATCACATTACAGGTAGACAGTTGTCATAAAGCATTAGATCTAAGCAAGGCTGACAGCATAACTGCAGGCTAGCTCCAGGCTTGGCAGTCTGTGCAGCACCTGCAGGCGCAGGACCAGAGTGCTCTCCATCAAGAGACAGGCTGGCATAATCTGCTGTGAATCACTTTGAATTGCTGCCCTTAATTGACAGTGCACTCAAGACCTGGCCTGCTATGTAGACAAAGCCTCAAAGTACTAGCACACACACACTCTTGCCAGGAACCTGCTTGCCTTCAGACCCACCGTTTTTTTACAAGAGTAAGAGCACTGTATTTTGCTCTGCTCCTTCATTACTGCAAGCTCACCATCATCACAAGAATAAGCAAGAAAAATGTTTCTCCTGAGTTTTACAGGGTGGTGGCAGGGGGAGGGAGTCAACACGCTGCTTCCCTGGGGAAAGGACACGCACCTCAGGGAGGGTCATGAAAGCCTAGACCCCGGAGAAATGCACAGCCCATATCAAAGTGCTATTGGACAAGGCTCTTGGGGTGAGAGGATATGAGGAAAAAATATCCAGACAACAGTCAGTAGAGAAGTCATAGCTGTCAACCTTGCCCTCCACCACGAGCCTAATCGTGCTCTCTAAGCCAGCAAGCATTTGCTAAAGACTTGAACAAGCAGCTGCTGAAACTTCCTTGGCCAGGTGAGGAGGATTCTCCTTTTACTACTGATGTCCCAAGTCACCTCCTTCTAAAGAAAAACTCACCCCCGCGTGTCCCAAACCAAGCTGTAAGCTGGGCCACCTCCTTTGGCTTCCAGGTTTGTTTTTCCTCATTGATGTCAGGATTTTAACAGACTCTTAGACCCAAATTCTTACATTGTGCTGGAAGCATCAAGCAGCTGAAGCTGCTTAAACACCTAGCCCCTGCACTGCCAAGAGAGGATGTAGGGAAGCCAGAAAACAAAGGGTATTCAGACCTTAGACACACCTGAGCAGTCTCTGTTTTTAAATCAAAGTTCCAAAAACATTTGCTGAAAAGATTAGGGGGAAACATTAAGAGCATGCTGAGGAGGCATTCTGGCTGTTGAAACAAGTCCCTTCTCTGCCACAGATGCAGTTGTTTCTTCCTGGTGAGAAGCCAGCTGAAAGAAAAGCCCAAAAGAGATCACATGGCTGAAGGAACAGTTTCCAGTGACCAGACAAACCCTTCTCCTTACTCTAAGGCCTGCAGGGCTCAGACTACAGTACCTGACCAGACCGGGAGCAGCTTGCTCAGTCATGGACGTACCCAGGGCTGCACGCTGCATCCTGCACCAGCTCTGCCTCCCTCAGCATCCCCAAGGACCAGCCCAACCCCTTCGGTGTTTGTTTAGCCCAGCATATTCACTTCAAGGGCCGATTTGTAAGAGGGACCACCAGCAGCAAATGTCAGATCTGGTTTAGGACTTGGTTTAAAGGCATTTAGATAGAAGAATAATTGCACAGGGATGTGGTTTACTCTGGAGAAATAAAGGCTGTGTTTAAATGTCTGAAATTCCTGGTGACTCTAATAATTGCAACCTCCGCCTCAATAAAATGCACAAATAATGTTATTGAAACCTTTCCAATCAAAAGGTATTATTTTTAGTTTAAAACAGATGCAGTAGTCAGTATTTAAAAGGAAGATGTCAGGGCAGGCTTACCTCTATTTCAAGGGAAGAGAAAACTACTGGAACACTAGTTTAGTCTCTTTCTCTGTTTTTATAGCCTTCTTATTACAACTTTATAACCTTCAGACAGTTCCTCTGTTGCTTTTTCTAATTGACCAGAGGGTAGCTCTACAATCAAGCACTGAAGGGATTTTATTACATTCGGGTGTGTTTAAGAGCTTGATCTGGTAAGCCACCACATCCCTAGAGAAGCACTATCTCTGCAGTCGCTGAGCACCCTCACTACTGTACTGAGCCAGCCCGAGAGGCACCAGTGTCGCTCCAGGCATGGCTATCGTACCAGTCTAGCGGGCACCAAATGGATTCAAGAGGCCCCTGCCAGTTTTGACCTGGAGGATCACAGGGCTATATGACAACAGCTTGTAGGTTCAAGTCTATATTTTCAGTTGCATCTTAAAGTGTCAAGCTCTAGGCACCTACCAGTAAATCTCATAAGGCAAAAGCTGGTAAAGTGCCCACCTGCAGCTCTAAGCGCTTAAATATCAAGTGCCTGTATCTGTTCTGAAAAAGGAGCTCAGGGTCCCCAGCACTCTTGGAATTTTGCCTTGAGCTCTCTGCTGACCTGCATTGGTCACATGAGCAAAGTCAGATGCATCTCACAGAAGCTGGCAGAAATTGGGCCAGTGTTTCATGATTCATGTGCCTATAGGATTAGCTATAATTAGCGTCTTCAAGTAATACAATAACTGTATCATGCTATTGCACTCCATGGATGCAGTATCAGCACATATGGAAGACATTTATTACTATAAATATTCAGGCACTTGATAGTTATCCAAAAATATAAAATCAGGTTAATCATTCTATCCTACAATCCCTGGCAAGATATTTGAACTCAGGTTTTTCTGGCTCAGCTTAAGGTTTTACATATATGATCACTTCTGCCAGCTGGCAGCACTAAAATCTGAGCCTGAAGTAGTTCTCCAGCAGCCAAATCTATCTGCGCAGTAACATTACAGAGCTTAGCTTTTTGCAAGCCATCTATTACCTAAAGATATCTTGCTGTTGCATAGAGCTATGAAACTCTATGTAGGACAGGTAGAAGAATTACTTTTCTTTTCAGGGTTAATCATTAACATCTCTCAGGGGAGTAAACAACCGAGGCTATTGTATTATTCCAAAAGGTTTCCCTGGGGCAAGTGAAACAATTTGCCCCATAATACAAGGGCAGCTATACCATCCCCGTATGCCTATGTGTAAAATCGTTTCAAAAAATAAGCTGGAAGGGGAAGTCTCTGAAGAATGCGTAGCTACCCATCAGAGCAAAGGCATGGGAGAGTAAACTAACAAACTTCCCTTTTTTAAAAAACAGACACTCAGCAACATCAGCACCAGTGGTTATTCGACTTCCAGTAACCCAGCACGCCATCCTTGGACCCGGCAAGTCTCCCACAAATGCAATAAAATTCAATGGCCATTTTACAATCTTCTATTAGGTGTCATAAAAGCCACAAGACCCATGTATTCCTCCCCAGCCCTACTCTAGGGTTTCGATGCATACAGCTCCTTGATTTGTGAAGTTACAGGCAATACAGGCCCTCCCTTGGTTCCTGGACCTGTCTCAGCCCACCTGCATCATCACCCATGTGTATAAGACGAAGACACTCCTCAGACATCAACTAAGCCTGGCCGTGGCTTGTGAGCACAGTCCCCCTCTGCACAACACAGAGGTCCAGGAACAGGACAGCTACTGTCACAGGACACAGAGTCAGAGCCAAAAAAAGTGCTGATGGATTAGTGCCAGCCCAGCACAGAGACAGCCTGAGCACCCCTGCAGTGGTGCTGGTGTCCCTTAGGGATGGGAATTCCCCCAGTCACATATAACTGCTCAAACATTTGGCTTTAAAACAAAACATTTGGGTTTTTTTCCCCCCGAGTAGTGTCACGCTGACATCCTTGAGGAAGAAGGCTTTCCTGCACCACCACAGTACAGGCACCAAGTAGACAAAACACCCCATCTTTGAGCTACATGCAAGAAGGCTGAAGCAGGTAGAGCTTGTACAACGTTTCTGCAGTACATAATGTAGGGCCTCATGTTTTCTCCCTTCACTGAGAAGCCTCAGGTAAATAATCTGTTCAAGGAGGTTCAAGTTTCCTCTTCCTAGCCTTCATCTACTCCACAGCTTACAGACTCGCCACAGCCACCACCACCACCTTGTAGGCTTGCTCAGGAAGTGCCCAGGCTCCTCCTCCTTACCGTATCTGCTTCCAGGGTGAATACGTCAGCACGCTCCTCTTCCACAGCTAGTCCAGCTCCTCCACCAGAAGGCTGTAGGTAGCCAACTCTCCCCTGCTTCCTGCGCCAGGTCAGCACACACCCACAGGCTGCAGCGCTCCTTGCCCAGGAGACAACCTCTTTCTCTTGCCTGCCGTGACACACTCCTCCACAACTCCTCACCACCTGCTAATTAAGAGAGCCCTCTTAAGCCCTGGCAGCAAGGCAGTGGGCTGGGCTAGCCGAGCCCACCCACAAACACACCTTGAGGCATTTAAGAAAGTGGCCCCATCACACCCACCTGGGTTAGGCCCCAGAGCTGAGCGAGCTCCTCCCTGGGCTGGTGGCTGTTGCCCTAAAACACCTGTGCCTCCCAGTTCAAGCACCACACCTCTCCCTGCACACCTTACTGCTGCGCTTTGGGCAGCGGGGACCAAATGACCACAGCAGCATGTTGCAAGTTCCTTAGGCCGGTTTGGAAGGCTGGGTCACCAGCTGGATAGTGCAGTGGTTGATGTGTTGGTTTACACGCAGATTATGCTGCATTTCACCCCACACCTGCCTTTGCAAGACAATATGCTCTGTTTATCCACAGAACCTTCCCTAATATTGCACCAGGAAAAAAAAAATCATTTGCAAAGGGTGAATGCCTGTTAATCATAAGCTAAAGGGGAAAGGAAAAAATTTAAGTGAGATATAAAGGGAGGAAGTGACTCAGTGGGTGGGAGGGATGGGACAAGCATTCCAGACAGATGGGACATGAATAACTTTTCCATCTCCCTCTCTCTCTCTTCTCTCCCAAGTCTTGCAGGAACTGCTGTGTTGAAATAGTCAGTCATTAACTATTTGATGAGGTTTTAAAATCTGAACTGAATTCGCTGAACGTAACCAGCTATTATTACAGGGTCTGCATCACAGCAATGCAAGTGTTGGAGCTCTTTGGCAAGCCAGCGTGGTGAGGGCAGGACGGAGCACTCCGTAGGAAAAGCCACTAAATGGCGTCAGCTGTTTAGCTCTGCAAAGCCCTGGTAATGCAGAAGGAATCGGAGCAGTAGTGATCAGTGAGTCTGCAGACCAACCGTGACCAAGCAACAGGGCATCCATCCGCGCAGCCGGCACAAAGGCTGGTACTCGGGCGCTGCGCGGCCTGCGGGAGAGCCAGGCCCCGGGACGCACGGCGTGAAGGTCACGCTGGAGGAAACGACAGTGGCCCTCTGAAAATGCTCGCTCTTTGCCTGTCCTGCAGTGCGGTCCTTGGGGCAGCCTCTTCCACTTCACAGCATCCACCTTTTCAGAGGGCTGGGGCACAGGCAAAAATGCCTCTTAGTGCCGGTTCAAGGGCACGATCCAGACCATGAGTGCTAATAAGTTCCCCTACTGCCCATGGGGAACCTCTCCCACTCAGTCCACGGCATGCTACACAAACAGGCTCTGAGAAAACCTGAATGAAACCTTTCCCTCTCTGGATGCCAAAGGCTAATTGACCAGCACGAGACCTGCTGAACTTGGTGGAACCAGGGTGGATATAATCACTCAAGAGAGCCAATAACCAATTAGCTGAATGGCTTCAGCAGTTTCGAGGTCTGCCTCTTTATTCAAGAGCAAAACAAAGATCAATTTCTTAATAAGCTTTGTAATATCTGCTATTCCTTCCTTCTCATTATTATTATTAGCATTGCAGCGGTGTTTTGTGCATGTAATGGAAGAGTAAGACAAGGGCTGGAACAGCCCGAGCGGTAGTGAAGGAGTGGGCAAAGTCTCAAGCCATGAAGCCATGTATACATACACGTATAACCCAAGAAGGCTGTACAAGACCTCTGCAGCACAGGACCACCAGGTCACCAGGGGATTCCTATCACAAAGTCAGAGCCTACCCCCGCTGATCGCTTTTACCCATTTATCAGAGTTTTTGCACACGGAAAAGTGAAAATTCTTGGTTACAGCCCCTTAGCGTGGCAGCGTCGAGGCGCGGCCTGGTCTCCCTGGCACTGCCGCAATGGCCGTGGGCTCACCGTAGCCCGCGAGCTTGGCCGGTTGCTGCCGGCAGGCAGGAGCTGGTGGTGGCCAGCTGGTGCTCGGGCATGGCAGCCTGGCTGCGGGCACAGAGCATGGCACACAGGGCACAGGCACACGCTCCCTCGGCCGCTGAAGACACTGATCTCTAGCAGAGGGCAGGGGCAGGTGATACCTTCATCTGCCACCACCACCTCCACCAGAGCCCCAAGAAACTGCTCCTCAAATCCCATCGTTGCATTGCCCTGCAGTTCCCCTATGTGTTTTGCTTTTGAAATTGCAGGTTCCTACTCTCTCTGCAGCTACATCACCAGCTGAAGGCACGTTCCCTTTGTCAGAAAGCCTCCAGCACTCCTTGCCGTCAGGCAAGAGACAGCAGAGCAACGTGCAAATCCCTCCCCGTCTCCCAGTTCCTTCTCCTCTCCTCCCCTGAAATCAGGGCCACTTTGAGAAAATGATCTCACCCATGAAGATACAAACATCTCCCACATACACCGTCACATGGCATCAGGCAGCCTTCTGGTGAAGGTGCAGGTTTCGCTTTTGGATGCACGACTCTGCGTGGCCCTGGCAGAGCCCCTCCACAGCAGCAGCAGCACGGCTGCCTCCACTTCTCGCCCGTGCGCTTTAGCTGAGGGTGTTACCAGGCTGCACAACAGGCAAGACATTGCAGAAGAAGCCTCTGAAGGAAAAACCGAGAACTCAGATCAAGGGGATAGTGCTGGAAGCCCTTTTTTTTGAAGAGCTGCAGCTGGATAATCGTCCCAGACAGGCTGGCTTGTTGACTTTCTCACAGCAAAAGGCATGGGGCTGTTTAATTGATTTTAGACTGTAACTAAACATATACTTCTTTCAATATAATGAACAGCAATGCTACAATGCTGCTCTCCTAATGTAAATTGATCCATTACAGATGAGTGTTTAGATCAATGTGTGATGTCCTGATTGGAAATAAAACTGTTTTCTCAAGATCACTATAAAGACAACGGGCACTGATAGATGATATTTATGTGGCAAGGAATGGCTCTTAAAAAGGAGATTGCCAAGTCCAGATCCATCAATTATGAAATCAACATTCACCCAGCAGCCACACACACATTTTTAAAGACAGTGAGGAAGAGGAAAAGATCCCAAGGCCCTTGAGATAAAACACACAAGGCACTAGAACAGCAAAGGGCCTCGTCAGAGACCGAGATGCCTTCATGGCCATACACAGTGACAGCAGAAGTCAGTCAGAGGAACAAAAACACTCCTTAAAGTGACATGGACCAAACCCTCTGTGGCTGGAAGGCCTGGAGAAGCCCCTAAAGCCTTGTGAGTTTATAGCAGCAGTTACTTCACAGGTCTTCGTTTCCAGAGCTCCCTTGAGGCAGCACCACATGGCCCAGTTCAGCATGGTGGGCAAGGAACGACAGAAGGCCTTAATTACATGGCTAACACCTTCAGAAAAGGCTTCCTTACAGTCCCTCCCTCTTTTCAGTGGGGACTGTCCCTGGCCAGGGCAAAGCTGAGGTCCCAGCAGGCCGGCGCATGTGGGCTTACCTTTCTCAGACCTACAGTCCCGCTCGCTTCCCGGCACGGAAACTCACTGTCAGCTCCCGGCACGCTGGCGCGGGGGACCATGGCTGCTGGCAGGGCAGCCAGCGCCTGTGGTCTCGCAGGACTGAATAACACTGTTCATCCGCCCACATTCTACTGGGGTTCGTTTCCTGCAGAGAGCAGCCGGCCTCCACTGGGTAACTGTACCATGGTTTGTGCGTCCTATATGTTCACAAACCATGTTTTGTCATCTCTGTGCCTTTAAAGTGAATGACTCCAGCTACCTTCCAAGTCAGTTGTGATTAATGCACGCGCTTCTCTTGCTGGTTCCTATTCGTTGTGGTCTTTCATTACCTCACTTGCATGGGGCATTTTTGTTTTCTCCCTTGTGCGCTAAGGAAGTTTTCTAAGAGCTGGAGTACGGGCTTGCCTTTGCGCTGGATTGTGTCCCAGCCATTCATTACTGGGGCAGCTGCAAGCACTTCTCTTTCTTCTAGGGATGAGCTTCGCCTTTGAAGCACGCTGCCAGAGCCCGTCGGGGTGCCTGGTGGGACAGGGCTGCGCCTGCACCATCGCGCAGGGCCTGGTGGCCTCATGCCGGGATGACTCCAGCTCCTCAGGCAGGAGCCCTGGGCAGCGCGGACACACGCCTGCCCCAGGCACTCCCTCCCAGGGCAGGGTGCTGGGCAGTCTCAGCAACCTGGCCTCCCCAGGTGACTGACATGATTACAATGGCCACCAAGGGTGTTAAAGTGGCCACCACAGAGACCACCACAGCACCTCAGCAGCGGGCTTGCCCCACTCACCCCAGCTCTCCCCCATCCTCTTGTCTGCACTCCATCTCCACAGCATGGGCAGGCTGGGCTCTGGAAGAGCTTATGTTGCCCTTAAGTGACTTTGGTGCACAAGCAGGAGCATGTGGGCAGCCCCAGTGGCTCCAGAGCTGGGTGGACCCTCTGAGGTGTGTGGATGCAGTGGATGGCCGAGGTCTGTGGTGACAGGGGTGAAATGGTGAGGTTGAGGGCCCGCAGCCTTGCACTGGACAGGCAGGCACTGGGAGCAACAGCCTGTCCTGCCAGCTCAGGAGCAGCCAGCCACAGATGTCCGTGGTGGGACAGGGCTGAGCTGGCTTGGCGCAGTGACACTCTGCTTGCAGGAGGTTGCAGTTGCTGTCTATGAATGTACTGGGTGATGGGTGGCCAGAGGTCAGGAGCGGACGCTGGGTGGGGGAGACTAAATGAAAGGACAATGTTGACACAGAATAAATGATGCTAAATGGCTTGTGAAAATAGATCCATTAAGGGAAGGATATTCTGCAACAGCCTTTAAATACAAGTAGAGGAGAAAAATAGCCTTTAAATACAAACAGAGAAGACTTGGTTGGCTTGTGAAACGATGGCTGGACCATGTGGTGAAGCATTTGCTGGTCATGTACTACTCCACTTCCCTTGTAAGAGTTCCCTTCATGTCTATGAGACAAATCTGCTGTGTCTTGTCCTCCCCTGAGGGGTAACACATGCCAAGCACTTCTTCTGGTCATCTCTGATCTTAAATAGCTGAGACTGTGATGAGCGTGGCATGTACTTTTCGTCATATGGTAAAGATGGACCAAGGCTGTGTGTGCAAGGAACTGTCTGTTAAGGCAAGAAGGAGCTGGTCCCTCTCCTCTTGAAGCCAAGGGCGCTTGCTCCTACTAACCTGGTCAGACTGAGGACATGGAGGGGTCACCTCTCAAGTCTACTTGTAAGGAAGGTGTCTGCGGACGTTGCTGAGTGGCAACTCAGGCGCTCAGGTTGCTGAATTATTTCAGCTGAGGAGCAGACCTCTGGAGGCTGTGACAGAGCAGCTGGGCTGTTCTCAGCAGCATGCTGATTTATGCAACCTTGAATGGTGTCCCTCCAGCAGCCCTTCTCCTGCTTCCATCCTTATAAAAGAAATGTGTAGTAAGAAAGTAGGACAGAGGAGCTGCAGTCTCTTTATACAGCTGTGGACGAAACAGCTCAGCTGAGTTTCGGGTGTCTGAGGAGGGAGCAACATCCAACACTGTTTCATGCTACCTTAATAGTTCTACAGCGCACAGAGAAGTGCAATATGAAACAGATGAGAACTGCAACAGAAAAAAGCTTTTCTGGGAGCGGTAATGCCAGCGTTTAACTTTGTACGTCACAGTCCTACCACGGCGCGAAGCACATCCATTCTTAAACAGTGACAGTGCACGTTCAGGGTTTACAAGCAGCAAACAGCCTTTTTATTAAAAAGCTTCTCTTTCTGTCACTGTCCTGCTGCACTCTCAGAAGGAGTACAAGGGGGAACACTGTCACTAGCCAAAGCAGATTTTTCCTTGAAATAGCACAATCAGCCTCGCTTGAACGCTAAGGCCTCAATTCAAGAAAATTCATCTGATCAGAACAGCTGCTTCAGAGGGAAAAAACCATCCTTCAGTACCTGGGACTTTCACCCAGAACAGAAAAGCTTGATTAAAAAAAAACAGGAAGGGAAAACCAGACAAATTCCCCTTAGAATATGGTACAGATTTAGCAGGGAGAGAAACCACCATTCAAACAAACTACTGAGGGCAACACTAGATTTTCCAGCTCCTGAGGTCTTCAAATCAAGACCAGACCTCTTCTGAAGGCTAAATTACACCACTCCTCTTAGGAGGAGCTGGCTGCAGCTCCTGAAACACCCACACAGGACAGAGGGGATGGCTCTTGCCTTGCGTGGTGTGCTGGGTGGGGGTGCGGGACCCCCGGCAGAGGTGAGCTGCTCGGCAGCCTGTCACACAGCCAGGAGAACCACAGCCCACCAGCTCAGCACGTGAGCCTCACCTTGCCTCCACTGCCTGTGTTCCCCCTGGCTCCAGTGAACCATGCCCACCACCTGAGCAAGACCAGCACTGGGCCATCAGCAATCAGAACTTTTGGAAGGAGGCGGAAGTGTGCAGAAATCCGCGCTTGAGCCGCTGCTGTCTCTCCCTCACTCGCACCATCTCTCTGCCCGAGGTAGGGCTGACTCACCCGCAGCACGCTCTGCGCTTGGCAAGCTCCCCACCGTCTGCACCACGGCCAAGGAGCGAGCACATGGGTCTCCTGCCATCGCAGCGAGATGGGGCTTTCACACTCCTGAACTGTCTGTATGTGAGCAAAAAGACGGGGATCTTGGCAGGGACACCGGAGCCACCTCCTTCTATCCTTGCTCCCATGAAGCTTTCCAAAGGTTTCAAGGGTGGCCTGCACTCGCTGTTCCCAGTTGTCCTCCTCACATTGCCTTCTCCCCACGTCTCAGCCTGCCAGCACCTCTCCCCTGGATGATTTGGCTCGTGTTATTTTTGTGTTAAAACTGGTATGTTTTTTTAATGGCTATAAATAAGTTAAAAATCACATCTTTAATTAATCACTGCACTTCATATTTTAAGTGGAGATTTTTTGTAATGGCTCATTTATGATTTTAAGATGCCATTTGCTCACTGTCAAATATATCTAGCTTTTATCCCTCCATGTTTATCAGGCTGAGGACAGAAACAAAATTTCATCAATGAAGGATTCTAATCCATTTGGTCTAGAGCAAATAATTGGTTGCTAATTACGTGGGAAGCGATTGAGCGGATACTTTCAGCTAAGCAACGATGAACTTCAGGCAACAGACAGTATGTTCGTAATCTTAAAACCATTTTAAATTAATCTTAAAATGTTTATTTTTCACTCACACAGGTTTGAAGTTGGAAATACATATGTCTGGATGACTAAACCATGAACAACAAATAGGAGCAGCAGCATGTAAAGTATAGAGAAGTAGAAGCATTAATAGAAATATTTCCGCTATAGCAGCTTTTAAATGATTTTTATTTTTTTTTTCGTTTGGAAGAAGAACCCATGTGTTTACAGGATTGTTTTTCCCACCAATTAAAATGTGTGTGTGTACGAGCGTGTCTTTCTCTAAATATTCTTTAGGTACGCACACAGTGCACACGTATAAAGTCTCTATCATCAGCAAAGCGAGAGCTGCATCTCCTTTTGTTTCTCGTCGCACTGGCAGGCAGAGAACACCCAACCCAACACCATCAGCACCTTCCCAGGACCCGCCCCGGGGTGCGAGCGCAGTTTCCACAGCCAGTTCGTGCCCTCTGCCACCTCCCGTACCCGTGAAGACCAGCGGAACCCCTACCTGGCCTGCCCGCCTTCTGCACTGGGATAGTCCCCGACGTCCAGAGCAGGAGCAGCTCGCCAACGCCAGGCTCCAGGTGCTCCAGTTACAGCCCTTGTCTGATACCAACACGAAACTCCAGTGACAAGCAGGCGGCTGCATACCCAAAAATGTGGTTATCCCCCCCGCCCCCTTTTTTTTTTCTCAAGGGAACACACAGATATTTTATCTAGGATGTGAAAAAGCCATGAAAAGGAGAACTGTTGCACCGGAACTACCAAAAAGGGAAAATAAAAAGCTTTCAAAACTGGTTCTACCTCAATTCCTAGACAAGTCTGACGTGAAGTACACGATCTGCCTGCTAGGACTGAGTCCAGGCGCCCGCCACTTGGTTAGCTTAAGAATTTTGAGCCATTTTTTCCGTTTATCTGTATTCTCCCCGAAATCATTTCACACATTTCTCAGATGCATCAATCCTTCCGGCATTCCTCTAGACACTCAGTAGGATGCCCTGCTATAAATATAATAAAGCCTTTTATTATGTCCATTAACCACGGACATGTGTGCTCCAAAAGTTTCCTGACACGCAGTCATTTGCGGCTTTTTAATTATAAACAGAAAAAAAACATACCAGCAGCCTGGAAGTGGATCTTTACGTGTGTGTTTTGAGCATGTTCTGCAAGGGGCTGATGGCACCCACGCCCACCTCCCGATCCCGCTGGAGACTCTGCGTGTGCACAGACGTGGACGAAGAAGCCAGGAACACAAGCGGGTGAAGGAGAGCTGCCCGCTGTGCCGACCAGGGGGGCTTGTGCAGGTTTTGAAACCCCAGTGACACCAATCAGCTCTTTTCTTCAATATGCCCCTTCCATTTTGCAGACCTCTCTTGCAGAAGAGAAAAAAAAGACCAGTAAATTACTCGACAAATTTAAGTCATATTTATTGAATGCATTTTATTTCAACAACCAAAAAATTCTAACAGCCTAACAATGCACATAAGTTAAAAATTAATTATCACTTAGTGATAACAAAGATAAAGTTGATTTACATGGAAAAAAAGAACATTTACAATATGTTAATCCTTATTCACATTGTTGATACCGCAATAAAACACAATTTGTTTTTTTTATTTTTTATTTCACAAAAAAAGGCGGAAAATTGTGCTTTGTTAAGAGGCACTACAAGAAAAGTTTCTTTCTCCAAATAGATATTATATGATGGATATTGAATAAATAGACATATATGCATTGTAAATCGCAAAGTTCTGGCAAGACCACAGGCTAAAATGCCCACAGATTCACTTAGAACCACTGCAAAATTGGCAGTGAAATTAAAAATAAAAAGGCAAGACTCAGCATTGAAAAAATACCTAATAAAATTTTTGGTTGAAGTGTAAAAGATACCAAATGTCGATGCCATCATCAGACGAACAACCTTACGCAGCTTGGCAAAATTCTGTTTCCGTTCAAACGTATGGAGTGATTTCAGCTACAGGATAAGAAGACAGTTTTGAAAGAGTAGCTCCAAGAGAAACGTAAAGCAGCAACCATTGAGATTCTGATTAAAGCTGCAGCGTACTACAGAAATAAAAGATGGAGAGCAAAAGGGGCATTAAGTAAGCAACTCACGATCATTTTGCAAAGGTATATGAAATTTATGCAGAGATACTCCTATGCTTCAAATGTTAATTCTGAAAAAAAAATCCCTTAAAAACTCCAGAGGTTACTGAGCAGCTAGAATTAGCTTGTATTGCAACGTCTTCTCCCTGTATATTGTCTGTTCTGAGTAAGTATCTACACGTAGAGGTTTGTTTTCCGTTTTTTTAACCTTTTATACCTTTCAAATATATAAATAGTATTAACAGTTATATTACATTGCCTGGTGTAGTAAACAGAAAGTAACTTCCAAAGTGATATTGCGTGAGGTCTCTGTCGAGGTTACACGAAAAGCCCATGTGAAAGAAGGAAGAAAAAAAACCCAGAAGCCTCGTTGGTGCGGTGGAGACTGCGGTCGGAACAGGCGCCCGAGACCAATCCAGCTGCAGGAGTAGCAACGGTGAGGTCTTGTCTCGGGACTCACCGCTCGGAAGTGGAAAGTAAATGCTACTTGGTGTCTCTTTCGACACGGCGCCTCAGAACGGGCGGACGCTATAGCAGGCTGCGGCTCTAGCGCTGACGCCGTTGAAGAGTCAGTCAGTGCTTGCTCTGCTGTACGTAACGGAGCTGCTAGCTAGGTCGCTGCAGAACCCTTCGAGGAGGTGGACGGGCGGGCGCGAGGGGCACCTCGTCTGTCAGCAGTGTACCTGGACCGGGGTGTGGAGGCCGGGCCCGTTTGTGTCCCAGCGCAGCTTTCCGCGCGTGCCTCTGTGTGTGGGGGTGTGTGTGTTTCGCCTCAGCATGAACAAAAAGCAACAAGAACGAAGCTTATAAATTTTAAGATCTGAAACGGAGAACAGGTAAATAAAACCCACGGTAAAATGTGGTTCATAGTATGAATTCCATACATCAAATCTCAACACGTTATCTTTCTTTGCTTGCTGTAAAGACCTCGTTAATGGACAAGTCTTCTACGCACTGAACTTCAGCTTTAGTCCTTTTGAATCCCATGAAAAATCATCTGTTCACTACGGAAAGGACTGTCTGGAGAGTGGAACATGCTGCATCCTGTCATGTGTGCATTGTGTTTAAAGTACTTTAACTTACTAGTTTTCTTTTTAAGGTGCCCTGATTTGTTTTTCCGTTTTCTCTCTTTCCCCCCCCCCCGCCCCTCTTTTATTCTTTTGGCAGTGTTGATTTACGTCTTTAAATACATACCTCAAAAATTACCCATCAAATTGCCAGATAGGAAGCCACATAATAATGAAAAAAAAAAATAAAAAATCAGGGATAAACATAGAAAATAAATAGGAATTCAAAAATAGTCACCACACCCTGAGAGCAGGTGGCAGTTTATCAAAAAGCCAAAGCAACTCATTGTGAAGTGGTTTTAATACACTCAAAAACAAGTCTCATCTTTAAAGAACTCATTTCACAGTCTATACTTCCAGGTTGTAAAGTTCCGTCCCATGCAATTTTAATATATATATATTTTATGTAAATATATATATATACAGACAAAGTTGTAAATTTTCCTTCATGGATTTCATAGGACTTTTTCTTCCCATTTACTTGCTAGATGTCCCTTTCATAAGTGCAAGATTAATGAAGGCATAATCCTATGTGATTACAACGATTACTTCAGTCAAATGTAGGAAGTGTAACACTCGAGTGTCTGTGTCAAGGCGGTGTCTGATCGGGCAACTCTGAACTCATTCGGTTTGCACATGGACCATGCGCAGCGGAAACAAACAAACAAGAAGTAAAAAGAGAAGAACATTAAAAACGAAACCAGAAAATCCTTGGATCAATGTATTGCTTTCTGTGCTGCTATCTCACATTATCTCTGGTCGACATCCGCTGGAGCTGCCTTGCTTTTGTCGGGGTTCTCCTCCTCGGGCTCCACTTTGTACATTTCCTCGGAGCCCTCCTCGCTGTCGTTCTCCTCTGACTCTGTCAGCAGCTCCTCATCCTTGTACTCTGCCACGTCAACCACCGTTCCCAAATGCTCTTTTAGCTTCCCGTGGTGCTTTACGTGGTAGCGTTGGTTCTGGAAGAATTTGATGATGGTGTGTTTGGGAAGATCCAGCTGAGCAGAGAGGGTGTGGATGGCTTCCTGGTCAGGGTAGAGACCCACATCGTGGATAAAGCTTTGAAGAATACCTAGAGCTTCCAAGGAGATCTTGGTACGGGATCTCGGCTTTTTGGCACAACTGTCCTCAGCAGGCGGAGGAGGAGCCTCTTCTCTCGGTGGGGAATTCTCCTTTGCAGGCTGGGACTGCTGTCTGTGCAGCACCTACAAGATCAAACAGACACAGACTTCATGTACATGCTGACCCTCTTGGTGCACGAAGTCAGGGCACTTGTACCGGCCTGTGCACAGGGGCTTTGGTGAAGAAAAGCAAAGCACTCATTAATGGTCACTTCTCGCCGCCTTTCTCACCTGTAAGTCAGCTGCTCCAGTAACTACAGACCGGAAGGACAAAGTGATTAAAAAAAGGTAGATGATATAAAATAAATATAAAAGCCCCAAATAAGTAAGAAATACAAAGTGCAAGTAATAAAAACAAATATAAAACAGCCAAAATGAAAACCGAGTGAAAAGGCATTACAGGTCTCATGGTGACGATGACTGGCCAGCTGTCCCATCTTGGACAAGTCATTCTCCCGCCTTGCTTCTCCCCGCCCCGATTTCTCCTTTTTAGGCTAGAGCCTCTCACTGCTTCTACAAGATGCCGAGAACCACAAAGGTCTAGTCGCACCTGGGATTCTCAGGTGCTCCTTTATCATGAATAATGATTTGGCATGAAAACCCATCACAGCTGCTTTGCTTAAAGTGACTAAGAAAGGGGAAAACGCACCTGCTCTGAATTGCTAGAAATGCAGAGGGGCTCCGTGTGCTTTCTTTAAAACCAAATCTATACAAGAGAGATTACTGGCAAAAATCCCCCGTGGGCCCGAGGGCTGTATTTGCCCAGAGGTTTCTTCAGATGCAGGGAAATAATTATTGGAACTCAACGCTACAGAGCTAACAAAATCAATATGGATAAATATTTCCTTCCACAAGTAAAGAGGGAATTCTGTCTCTTCACCCAAGAAGAAAATGTCTCTGCTGCAAGCTCTAACATCCAGAAAATCAACCCTGCATTAAAGCTCTCTAAAGGGACAACACCAAGAGTAAATAACAGAAATGTGCAGTTGTACACACACACGGAACCCCCGGTCAGACGCTGCACTAGGCAAGTCACTGCTGCAGGAGGGAAGTCCACTGTGGAGCATCAGCCTGTTACACAAATAAATAAAAAGTCTCTCTGCCGAAGAGCCCTCTATTCATTTCCTTCATCAAATGTTGCTGTCACAGTAATTTATAACATCAGCGACCTCCAGCCACAGTTTTGGAAAAGCCCATCAGAGTCCCCAGCCACCGCCCTCCACACGTGTGGCTGAGGAGCTGAACCTGGAGGAGATGCTGTGGAAAGCTCCTACCTACATCCTCTCCCCTGTTGTGCCCCCTGGTCCTGTCCCCTGGCACTGTAAGGCCCAGAGCAGCCAACAAACAAACAAAACGAAGGGATTTAACATCACAAATAAATTGCCAGGGAATTTACAGACAGCGTCAGAGGACAAGCCTCCAGTAGCACTGCTCATGAGAAGCTGAATCCAAGCAGCAGCCAACAGAGATCGAAACACGCCCGGAAAGAGTGCGAATTACTCTGTCCGTTCTTGTTGGGGTTGGAAGTGTGCTTTTTTCCCTTTTCAGCTGACAAACAGCATGAGAAGTGATCCAGCCTAGAAAATGTTACAAGACTTCCAATCAAACATAATGACGAAAAAAAATCCACAATACAGGATCAGCAGCAGTAAAATGTTTAATTTGAAGGAGATGAAGAGATGCCTACAGCATCTATAAAGCAATCAACCAAAGAGAGGGCTGAGAGCGGGAGGGAAAGAATAATTGTACTTAACCCTTCCTTTTCCAGAGTGACCCCTCCATCCTCTCCAGCACAGAAAACACGTAACCCAGGGGTTATCAGTGTAAAATATTAGAAAAAGGTTGTATTTTATTTCACTTACTGTTTTCCTAAATAACACAAAACCCTAAAGCTACTCTTCTAGCGGATAAATCTCATTATTTCACTAACTTCAGGGGGCTTGCTCTGGATTTCCAGAGGCATTAACAAAGGATTTTGGTGACACAACGTTTTTCAGCAACACGTTACCCATATACAGAGAGATGGGTAGATTCAGACCGTGATTGGTTTTGTATTTCCTCCCCATAATATGGGCCAGTTAATACAAAAGAGCATCCTTTCTATGGGAAACTGATCAACTGCTGAGGCACGTGGTACAATACAAAATCTAAATTACCTTTTTGCCAAATACTTGCTTTGAACTGCATTTGTAAACACGCTGGTGGATGTGGGCAATCTGTTTACTTGCTGTCTGGCGTTGCCTGCCGCAGACCCAGGAAGGAAACAAACCACTGCTGGCAGTTCCAGATTTTCAGATTCTGGGTCACTTGTTACCCTCTAAAATCTGCAGGTAACATTTCCACTGGCTTCATGCGCTGCTGTGCACACCCTGCCACGACACTCCAGATTTTCTGTCAGTGCTGCTTTGCTTCCGGAAGGCCCACCGACCTTCCGTGACTAAAGTAGAGGCTGCAGCACACCTTTGGGAGCAAATAAACCCCTCAGATGATGGTCTGGCCTGCCACGGAACACCACGTGTGCGGTGGGCTTCAGAAAGAAGGGATAAAGACCATGGCCACGCTCAGCCTTCCTCTTCCCAAGAAAGCTGGCGCTGGGCTCCGAAGGCTGCGCATCCCGGCACAGGGGCACCATGCCCTCTTCCCACTTCCTTCTCCTCCCTCCCTGCCCTTCCCCACCGCTCCCAGGCCACAGGTGGGGCAGCCTCCTCCTCCTCAGCCACCACCATCTGGAGACAACTTCCCTTCCCTTCCCTCCCTCCTCACTGACTCCCCATCTACTTTCAAACAAATGTGAAGATAGAGATTTCCTTCCATGCCCACAGGACTTATTTTTTTCCACCCCTTCAAGGCATTTAATTTTTAAACTCTACAGGCACGGCTGCCTTCTCAGCGTTTCAGAACAGAGCAGCTTTGGAAGATGCTGCTTTTTGAAGGTTCATTCAGGTAGACTTTAACCTCACAGACAAACTCATTTTTTCAAGCAAATGAGGCAAGTAGGTTCCCTGGTAGGAAACTTGCAAGAAAACAAGTATGATGGAAAGTGACTTCAAAAGATAGAGTGACTGGTCTTAAATGGCACTGTACTGAAATACGATTTGAAGGCTACAATGAAAACCAGCTGGAAGCCATGTGTAAAATATAATAGTACATGCCTACAGGGAAGGAAGTGAGATATTGAATGATTAAGTTTAGAAGAGTATATAATGTAGTGTATCATTACGGGAGTGATCAGGATTACTTGTAATAAGCTAAGGGTTTGTGGTCTTTCTAAAGTCCAAAGCCAAGAATTATTGGGGGGAAGGGATCACCGCACTGTGTGACATGTACCCACTCCCCACGCCCTGGGTCCCTCCTGCCGGAGAAACCTGGCTTCGATAGCCGCGTTCCCAGAGAAAAGGTAGGTGAGTGAACCCAAACTGAACAATTAACGTCGTGTAACTGCAGTCTGTGTCTGCACTACTTTAATTTTGGCTGGATTCACTATCCCACTGATGTTTGTTTCCATTTCCACCCACTTCCTAGCTAGAACTAGACCACGTGAAAATGGTGGGTTGCTAAGGAGAGCCAGGCAGGATGCTCAAGCAGGGCACACACAGGCAAGCAAGGCAGCGTCTGACAACACTCGCTCCATGAAATGCCACCTTCCATTGCCTGAACGGCTGCAGCCGGTCAGAAACGGGAACTGCGTTGCTACATGAAAGCCCTAAGCTCTTTTGCTTCATAGCATGGTTCCACTCTTCCCTTGGCAGCCAGGATTAGTGCCTGCGTTTGGTACATCCGATGCTGGCCACCTCTGACACCCCTCCCGAGCACTGGGGGCTAGCCAGCAGGACCCACCACCAGTTTAACTCCACAAAAAACCAGATTCACTAGGTAAGCAAGCCCATGGGAAAAGCTCCTTCCCAATGACTAGCTGAAGTTAAAGGGAGGGTGGAGGACAAGCCTAAACAGGGTGTTCAGCTGCATTTTACTGAGACCTGTGGCTGGAACTTGCAGCAGTTCAGCTCTGCAAGCTGACAGCTCCTAGGCTGTGCCTAGCTATCACGCGGAGACAACCTCCATCACCTTGCAAAGACACCTTAGACCTAGAAGGAGGCACTGTCCCTCTCAGCAGCTCTTACAGGAATAATCTGTGGGACATTATCTATTCAAACAAACAGCCTTACACTCCCTACCCCCCGTCCCTCTTTCTTCGTACACAGAAAGGTGCAGGAAAAGAAGGGAGCAAGCAGCTGCCAGCAACAGGCTTGCACCCCGACAGCCTCCCAGCACAGGGCTCGCCGGGGTAACAGCGTTAATTAGACACAATCGCCGTGCCAAGACACTTTACAGGTTTCCTAGGAATGTCTGTACAAGAAACTGTGGCAGAAGTTACAATTTGCACCTGTGTTCATTTCTTTCCTCTTAAAAACGTGGTTGTTAGACTACCCTTTTTTTTCCCTTCCTCGCAAAATTACATTCATTTGGGTAAACGCAGCAGCTTTAGTTGCAGCTCCAAACGAAGTATTTTCTTTGGGCTCAGTCTCACAGTGGTGATTTCACACCTTGACACCATAAAGCTGTGTTAAAGACTGTGGTTTAGTTTCCTTGCTTTTCTTGGATTATACAGTATCCTAGGGTCAAAACTCAGGAAAATCCAAAACTGTTATTAAAAAAGAAAAAGTATCTATGAAGTGATGACAAATTGCAGACTACAGGTGTTAGATTACATTTTGACTCCAGGCAGGTTTAATATACTGTAGTTTCTCTTTACAATTGCCCTTAGCAGGTACTGTTATCGGTAAGGGATTTAAAAGAATATATGGTACTCAATAAAAGAAGACTGTGTCAAAAGAAATCAATATAAGCGTGCAAAATGGTAGGAAGTCTGACATGGATAAATATGTTCACTTTCATCCAACTTCAGCCTGAGCTTCTTTTAATTTTGTAGCTCAAATGCTAGCCACACAGCCTGTGCATTTTCCAATGGAGCTTAGTAATTGCTTCACAAGAGTAAACACCGTTATTAGAGATAATTATAATAAATGTTTGTGATATGATGAGCCCCATCTCATGCAAGCCAGACCAAATCAGCCAACCAGAGCTGGCAGCTACAACAGCTCGTGACCCAGCAGACCTGGGTCCTGTGCAGCTGCAAAGACAAAGCCGTCACACTGTAAAAAAAATAAAAAAAAAACAACCCAAATGTCCAGGCCTTTTCTATCACCCTTCATCTGCTCCTGACCACCACTGGAGTCAGAATATTGGATCTGACAAACCCCAGCTTCTAAACCTCTCAGCTCTGAGGTACGAGTCACTTTCCGAGCCACACAACAGGAGAGCCAGCGACAACGGTGAGGAAACGAGTTCCACAGGGAACCCAAAGTCAAAGTCAAGTTTGCTTTCCAGGCTGGAATGTGAGCTGGTTGACGTGATACAACATCTTTGGAGCACACTCAACACACGCTTCCCTTTGCTTCGCAGCGGCTGCCTTGCTTAAGGGCGGGAAATAGGTGGAGATCTGAAAGCACGGCAAGACACCGAACAGTCTCCAAAACACCGGTGCCATCCCACAATTCTTCTCCAGCACCAAACTGCCAACAAAAAGGTCCAAAAGGTGACAAAAAAGACAACATGAAGAAAAACAAAAAAACAACCCCAGATAACACAACTTTCAGTTGTGCATTGCCTTTGCCATTCTGTGCAAAGTGATAAGCGCAGGCGTTATCAAAACACAATTAATCTTGACTTGAAGGGAGGGGGAAGGTGTCTGCCCCCCCTCGCCGGCACACACTGCTCCCGTTAATGCTAACAGGAGCTTAGCACGCATCAAAGAACAAATACACCACAAAACATTTTTAAGAGCTATCATCACTGGAGATAAAATATAAATTACAGCCCGATTACACTGAGCTGCTGAGAGGCGACACGTGCCGCGTAGCTCGTAGCGACAACCGAAGATGACCAGATAACTTTTGGACAGGTCTAAGGTTACTGTGAAACGTCTGGGCAGAGGAATCTCTCCTTGTCTCTGCTCTCCTTTCAAGAAGCCGGGGCACTGCTGTCTGCACAGTTGTTGGAAGAATGTTTACAAATCAGCTTGACAAAGAGAAAAAAAGTTTCTGCCATCACTCAACCACAATCATGATCTTATTCTTCAGTAATGCGTGGTTTATTTCCCTTTCCTGATCTCTGTTAATAGACAGCACGTGCCTACACAATAGCCACTATTTTGTCTGTGTAATGTTAAAAAAATAAATCACCAAACTCTGACAATGCAGACCAGTGTCCCGGTGTTTCCTGGGGTAACTGCTCTCCCTCAAACGCTAACTCAGCCCTTCCCACAAAGGCAGGGGCACAACTTTCATTGCTGTGCAAGTGCCTGAGAACTGGCTGATTTTATGGGGTAGCATAAATGAGCTCATGCTGATGAACGTCAGTGGACCGGCTCTGAATTTCCCATCTTTGGCTGGTTTAAGCCAGATTCTTAGGTTTACTGCAGAGTAACTGGGGCCAGCAGTGGATATCCCTCTCTTGAACAGCAAGCTGCAGCCTAGGAGGATTGTCACCAGCCACTCTTCAGCTGCAGGTGGAGCCAGCCCTACCTACTGTAGAAGTAGGCACTGGGCCGGATTCATTCCGGCTTCCGCTGGCACAGAGCAGGGCGCGAGCAAGAGAGAGGCCGGGGCGGCCGGGAAGTGTTGCACAACGCGCTGCAGACTCTCTCCTGAAGGCATCGGTGATGGATGGCTCCATTGTCTGGGGATGGGGTACCGCCAGCACAGCTGGCATGGGGGCTGGCTTGCTGCATGCCCAGGCGGGCAGGCAGGACTCTGCCGGCCGTGAAGAAGCCATGGAGGCCTCTCTTGCTGTAACCTGCGCTAGAAAGGCAGCCTCTCCCCATGGAAAAAGCAACAGCCCCATAAAGGCTCGTGCTGCCCTTCTGCACAGTGATGCTAACTGCAGTTCCACTCAAGTAGGACTTTCGACATCGGTTTGCACATCGAGGGCCCCAAAACCTTCCAGTTAACACTTGCCTTCTTCAAAACAAGATCATGAGCTTCGTGGGGCTCTGACTTGCCTCCTCCAGGCTTCTCTTGCAGCCCTAGCAAGGCTCACCAGGGTTCTGTGGTGTGCAGAGCCCTGCTTGGAAGCTTCCAAACAGAGCCTGAGCTTGGCTGTGGCTGGAGGGAGGGTCTGTCAAAGATTTAGGGTTGCTTCTGAGTTTCCCCATCCCAACCCTGCTGATCCTAATGAGGAGCTGGCAAAATGCCACAGAAGCTAAGGAAGCAACAAAAGGCTTTTTGGTTTGCTTTTCTGCAGACAAAATACTTCTGGTACCCTCTAAGTTTTCTTGTTTAATTAACACTACACATGTTCTCCTTTTCTTTTGAAAATCAGAAGAGTATTCATGGGCAGCGCGAGCAAGACGTTCCCTGACAAGCCCCAACCTAGAGCCATGCTTAAGGTCAAGCTCTAAACCCCTAACTATGGTGGCATGCATGGCACCACTATAATCATGTTGTTTTCCAGTTACTCACATCAGGAGCATGCACTGCATTATTTTGGGGAGGATATGTTTGGATCAGACACTGGATTCTGGTGGGGGGTAATTATTTGTCCCATCAAACTGTTTTAGGTCCTTACAGATGGCTATTTGGGGTTCCAGGAATACCCGCCTGTGCTGCTGATTTTTACAATGGGGGCAGTTAGAAGTCAGGAGAACCTGACTGTTATGGTTAGTGAAAATAGTAGATTTGTGCTGATAAAACACTACTCAGCATGTTTTTTGCTTTCTAGACGTAACCACCAATGCACTTAATAACAGGACTTGAGCAAACTATACTGTGTGAATCAAACACATAAAAGTATAAATATTCCTTTTTTTAGAAAGCAAGTCTTAAAAAGTGCATTATAATCAGCTACCATGGTAAAAGCAAAACATCCAGCATTACCACGCACGCAACTGGCATCATGTGCTTTATTATACCCTTAGCTTGAAACTGGGTAAATAAAAGTCAAATGACCAAAGTACAGTCTCCCGCACAGATCAGGGCACTGAGGACAGGAGGCCTCGGAGAATTAGATCTGAAACCCTTTGTCTTCACGACTGCACTCTGGAAAAGGTGGGCACGACTGGAAGGCTGCAGAAGTGACGCCGGTGTTACTGCTCCCCGAGCCTCACTACTCTGACCTGTACCTATCTTCGGATTCCGGACACCGGCAGAAAGAGGCTTACGGAAAGTCAAAAATGTCAACTGAGTGCCATCAAAGTGCTGCCTAAATAAAGTCTGCTTTGCCGAGCTGCCTGCGGTGGTGGGGGGCGAGGTGGGGAGCTTCAAGCACTTGTTCAGCCATTTTTCATGAAATGCCATATTCTGGTTGCTTTCATTCAGAACAACTTTTGCTCTTCAGATTCTTCCTATTTCCCTTTAAAGCATTATGTTGCTCTAAACTGCCACAAACTCTTTCATTTTTTAATTTTAACTGAAAATAACAATTTTAAAAAGCACCAACATACTTTTTTCTTTCAATGTTTCAGAAATATCAGCAACCCCTTAAACTTGGCTCAAGCGCTCCTACAGCAGAAGCTCACAGCCATCTATCTACCCACCCACCTCCTTCACCGTCCTATTTACAAAGGGTGTACTGACGGGAGCTCTGAGAGGATGAAATGTAATGTAGTTTATAAAAGGAGCTGGATGTGAGTCTTCCCTATCTCAAAATCCAATAAAGCTTATGATTTTTATTGCGTGTGGGAGTCCTCTGGTCTATGTAATACTGATGAGCAGCTTGGTCAGTAAGTCTGATAAAACCAGAAAGTACCTTCAAATATGTTGTGGCCAGAGACACCTGTGAGCAAAGCGAGCGTGCTGCAGCTGATGGCCCCAGGGGCCCCCCATACCTGGGGATTTCCTCCTCGGTTCCCTTCCGCCCGACCATGCCTTTGTTCCATTCTCTCCAGAAAGAACAACTCCAAGCCTCGCTTAGTCCTGAATCTTCCCGAAAAGGAGGCATCATCTCAAAACTGTTTCCCCCTCACCTTTCCAACACGAGTGAACCCCAAAAACGCACAACCTGCTTCAACCAGGGCTCTGGAGTGGACTTTGATGGATCCCAAACAGAGCAAGGCACCATTCCTTGTCCTGATCTCATTTAAACAAGGGAACACTAGGAATAACATTACTCCAAGTCACCAATGATTCCCCGGTGCTAAACAGGCCATTAAAAACGCATAAGCTGTTTGTTTGACACAGAAGGACAAAGACAACAAGGGAAATGAATCAAAACCAGGGAAAATTAGAGATTCAAAGTAGTAACACTCCTTTCAGCAAACCACAGGCTGAATGCATGCTAAGTGGCTAAAAGACACAAATGCTGCAAGATCTAGAGACCAAACATCATCTCCTGACTGGACGAGATGTACGTTACCTTGGTATGAGGGCATTTCCCCACAGGGCAGCACCCGGTGCCACCAGGAAATCCAGCCCCGTTTGCTGCCAACGAGGGCTGCCACAGCTGACCCTCCCCGATCCCACTTCAGGAAAACACACGTGCTCAAAGTCAGCCATCGGAGGGAAAGGAAGAAAAGCCCTTACGTGGCAGACTTGCTAGAAGAGATCTCCATGGAGGTTCCCTCCTCACATAAGCAGATGGCTTCCAGTTAGCCAGGGTCAGGGACTGCCCATGCAGTTCCCTGCCTTTGTAGCTTATCTAGATCTCACCAAGATATGCAGTCCGAAAAAATCAGAACGGCTAAGTACAGAAATTAGGGAAACTAAACACATCTCTACCCTTGCGTGGAATGAATGGTGGTGCCTGCCCAGGCACCAAAGCTGTGCCCAACTCTATCCAAACGGCTCTGGGGCACGGCTCAGCTGCTCTGAAAATACCTGGGACGCTAGTTTAGAACCCTGCCTGCTGCACCGGCGGAGCCGGAGCCGGCCGCAGCTCCAGGACGTGCCCCTGCCCTCGGAGGGCTGGCACAGGGGCAGGGATGGTCACCTGCTGCGTGCAGCTCCGGGCAGATGCGGACTCTCGCACTGCTCTGCATGGGAGCGAGGAAAAATCCGACCAGAAACATAGGCACAAGCTACCATATGGAAAGGGCATTCTCAAATTAAACCCTGGAACCCAGATGAGATCTGAGCGAAGGACAGTTTCACTTAAAGGAAATCTCTGAGGTCAACCAGCAATTAACTGAAAGGTTCTGATTGAATACGCTATTGACTGCGCTCACATCAGACAGCTTCCTGTTTATTATACCTCATGGGCTGTCTAGGTGCCAGGACATTAAACTGTCAATAATCTATTAATACTAAACAGCTCCTCCCTCCTTACTCCCCCATGCAAATACTCTTAGGCTAAGAAACTGCACTAAAAAGACAGAAATTTTTGAAGTGAGATGGAAATGAGCTTTTTAAGGGTGTTTCTTTGCTTGGTTCCAGCTGAAAGTACAGCAACATTCATAAACAATATAACATGCAGTCTATAACTACATGGAAAAAATTGTGTTAAAAAAAATCAGACATGATTGAGACCATATCCTGAAATCTGGCTTTCCTTTCTAAGCCATCTTTAAACAGTCTAAGTTAAATTTAATTAACAATTTACAACAAGGAGAGAGAAGTTATTTAAAGAGAGGCCTACAGGTCCTTAACATTCAGTGTCTGGGAAACAGTTGTATATAAAAAAAAAGTTTTAATGATTTTAATAGAGAAAAGCACTTTAATTAAATGCTGTCAAAGAGGATTGTATTAATGACTGCACACAAAGGAATTTAAAGCAAGCCAAGTATATTTAGCAAATAGGAAGTAGGCTTTCAGAGGCTGCAACTATTTATGTTTCTGCCATTGCAATGCATCTAGGAGATCACGTTGCCAATTGAAAGCAGTTATGTTATTAGATAGGATTTTATTTATTATGGATTATTAAAATTTCAAATGCTGCAGGGAATACATTTATTTCATTTCTAAAATGAAAGAACAAAGATATTTCCTGCTTGTTCAGTAAGAGGAAAAATAGAAGAGGAAATAAATAATAAATAATAATAATAACTTAGCACTTAACTAGTGAAGTGCTGTCCAGACAGATCTTTTTATGGGGCTTGTTGAGTCCTGGAATTCTAGTGTGTCTTTTTCTTTCTGCTACAACTGGATGGATTCACAGTTGCTAGCACAGCTTCCTCCCGATACAGCATGAAGAGAGGAGCCAGCTCTTACTCCTCGTGGGCAGGATACAACTCCTCGTTGGTATCCTGAGGTAGCACAAAGGACTTCTGCGATACTCTGCATGTTTCAAATAGAAAAATTAGCAAAATCCCTGGAAGTAAAAAGAAACCTAGGTTGCCGTGCTTTTAGCAAGCAAGATTGAGAAGACCAAGGTTCTCCCAACCTAACCAAGAGGCTCAGCCACTCATAAAAGCCCCTGACAACTATGGGTCTGTATTAAGCCTTCCTGCAGAACACGCTCGCCTTCCTCAACACCCATGCGAGGGGACTTGTGGCAGGAAGGAAGGAGGCTCTTCCCAATCCCCCCTGCCTACGTGCCTTGGATTCAAGCGCAGCACATCAAACGGGCAAGGCCTAATAAGAGCATAATGTAGAGAGCCAAACCATACATCTGAGAAAAAGCAACTACAAAATTCAGGGGAGTCAACATTATTTTGTACTATGATGGTACAAATAGCACAACACTAAATTTAGTCCAAACTGGAAACCGAGGAATGTTTTTTGGCACAAAGTTAATGAGATGGCTGGGTCTGTAATATCCAGGATACGTTCTGTGATTTACCACATCCTTTTTGCCATATGTAATGGTAAGAGGTTAATAATGATTTTAGATGTTTCAAACTTCCGAGTGCTCCACCAGAGCCACCTTATAACATGGCTGTATTCCTTGGTTTCTGAACACCAAGTCCCCTTTAAGTTAGGCACAACTATGTGAGTTAGTCTCAAAATACTGGTTTAAAAATGTATTTATTTGTACTTAAGTATAAGATTTTTGCCTTCTAATTTGAAACACGAAGAAGTGAGTAGAACTGGGGGAAGACGTCGGAAAGGAGGCACAAGGGGATACATACTTCATTTCACAATGTGAGTAGTGTCATAAATGGTGAAGTTCGATTTTCTAAATACATTATCTGATTTTTGTTTAAGACTTTTATTAAAGTCATGTGTGATGTGTGTTGAGAATGTAGCCTTTGTTGTTCCACAGCTAGGGATCTTGCAAACAGCTTCGCTTTGTCTGTGCCAAGATATTTTGGAATATTCTTTGAAACACTGTAAGCATAGATGACTGTGAGAAAAAAATATGTGCTACTGTTCTTCTGGATACTTGATGTGTGAGAATAGTGCATACACACAAAAACATTTCCCGTTTCAATCTGCAGTTCCCATAAAAGTCCATACAAACATAGAACAACATGCACAGCATAATAACCCTGAAAAACACATATTCCTGCACAAATCACGGTCTCCGGGTATTTCCAACAACAACAAAAAAAAAGAAGACAAGAAAAAAAAGAAGTCTACACCAATTAAATTTCCAAAAAGACTGGCCTGGGGGAAGGAGACCAAGCATCCATGTCCTGCTCTGTCGCAGCCTACCTCCCAGCACCACCCAGAAGCTGCTCGGCTTCCTTGGGGATGCTGTGCAACACGGGAGGCAGAGCGGCTCGCTCGCTCTCAGAGCTCTTTGGGGGACAAGCTGTGCAACGTGCTCTGGTAGCACAACACAATCTTGTTTCCCTCCCCATGCAATTTTCATGGTTGCATATCCACATGGGAAGCCCAGATGCAACGATCCCGGGCTCTAACTTCATTCTCAGATTTCTGTAAGAAGCCTGAGAAGAAAATGTTGCATGTGGCCAGTGGCCTCTAAACATTTACACATCTCTAAAGCCTGATATTATCATTCATGTACAATGGTGAAGGACAGGGAGTATTTAGGGAGCATTAAAATGAAATTTAAAAGAGCAATATTTTTAACGGCAAAAATTTTCAGGTGTAAATGGAACAGAGGCTTATCTAGTGGCTTTTCAGCCTTCAAGATTTGCCTGCTGCCAGCCAGCAAGCTTCAAAAGTCGTGTGAATTTAAAGAGCTTTACTTAGTGATCTTGCTTTAGATGTCTGCTCATCCTCAAACTACCGTGCCTCTGTGCAACACTGGCAGCTTAGCATTTACCAGAGGGCCAGGACTGGAAGAAATGAGGGCCAAATCTGGTCAAATCGTGTGTGAAAGGCAAAAGGGTGAGAAGACAGGGGCCAGAGCTACACTGATGTCCTTTGTTAAAAAGACGACCTGTCAGAGCATCAATGCAAACCACCACCCTGCTGATACAGCCACGTCTCCGCAGTGCTACATCTGCACATTCAGGTTTCAAGCGAAGTTTCTGCTGGAGCATCCCCCCATGGGAGCCAGGGCGGCCCGAGCAGAGCTGCTGTCTGGGCAGAAGAGCCTCTGCCTCAAGCAGGGCAGCATGTCCTGCATGACAGCACGTGTCCTCAGCTCCTGGCACTGCCTTCACCTCCGCTGCGGTGTCAGTCCCCTCACAGTCACCCTCATTGCAAGAAGCTGGTGAAGAAAACAGCAGCCGTGCTCCCAGAGCTCCCGCACTTACGAGTCCCACCTCATTCCT
This sequence comes from Eurystomus gularis, assembly GCA_013400335.1. NCBI lineage: Eukaryota > Metazoa > Chordata > Aves > Coraciiformes > Coraciidae > Eurystomus > Eurystomus gularis. The sequence continues at coordinate 104,751 of VZZY01004006.1, read as the reverse complement.
GCCCTGTCCTTGGTTGATCCTGGACCAAATGAAAGCCGTCCGGGAGCAGGTGGCTCTGAGGTGGCCTCACGGTTCCAGGAGTCTGAACAAATACAGAGAGGACGTACTAGTTTGAAAAGACTAAACTTGCCTACCTCAGAAAACAACCTTAAACTATCCACTTTACATGATCTCCCATTTCTAGGGTTAAATGGAATAGCACTAAACCTAATTTCAGAACAGAAGCAGTTTTGCTTTAATTGCAAGTACACTCCCCACTATCATTTCAAGGGGAATCGCAGACTTGAAGTTAATGAAAAGCAGCAGCTCTTCAGCCACATTAGATATCCACACTAAGCAGAAGCAGCTGAGAAGGCGCAGCAGGCAGGTCGGGCTATAGCAGTCAAAGCTCAGGGACTTTTCCCTGCAGTTGTGATAACTATCAATCACGAGAAGCTCTACCGAACACCTTGGAGTCAAGTGTAAGGGATGTGTTGTCTGATGTGTGCTCCCGTTGCCTTCGTCAAACCTTGCACAAGGTTCCTGAGCTACTGTGGCCCACCAGGAAAATGGTGGGTACCGAAAGGATGGAAACCAGAGCGTGCAGCCACAGCTTTTGTTGTGCAGCCTGTCTGGCAGCAGGGCACGGGCACTGGAGCAGTACGAGAAAGCAGCTCCAAAGTGCAAGCCTTCTGAGAGTCTCGGATGTACTGCTTTCTTTAAAGAGTCTCTTACCGCCACCCAAAAGCAGATGCACACACGACAGAGAGAAATGCAAAGTGGCCTTTGCAATATATATCGCCTTCAGCTTTGATATTGCACAGAAATAGGAGTTACATAGTTTGAGATTTCTGTTTCAGTGGTTTTTGACTGGTGTGGATTGAAAGGAGACACTGAAATCGACTGTTACTGTCTAATTTTGGTAAGAGAGGGAGAAGGGAACTCCAGACAACATAGCAATGGAGGAAGACAGATATTCTCCACTCACAAGATCCACAGATCTTGTTCTGACATGCATTTACCCCCACAGTTCTGAATCAAAGGCAAACCAAACACTCCAGCTGCAACCCACCCAAACCAAAGCTCTGAGCCTTTTGATGGAAGCAGTAAAGCTGTGATACAAATATCTCTAAAAGTCCATCTGGGCTTGCTCAGTACAAGTTGTCACACCAGTCTTGACCGCTTCTGTCCGAGCGGACATCCCCTTCAGCCATGGAATAAGGAGCTGGGCAGAATCAAAAAGCAGCGGGAATCCATCTCTGCTCTGTCTTTTCGGTGCAGAGAAATGATCAGAAAGCAAAACTATCAGGGTACAGCCATTAGGAATGAATCACAGAGCACACTATCCACACAAAAATATTTGTCTCGATAAAGCAGTAAGCATTGAAGTCCAAGAGCTAGCATGGTTTGGGAAAGTAGGTTTTGTCCAAGTGGCCCAGACAACTCAGTCTTGATTTCCAGCACACAAAGTCCCCTGATGTAACGCACACAAACACTGCACACATCATCCTATAGATCATTAGGGACACCATGTTCCCCTATGGAATAACACAGTTTTGCTTCACTTACCATCTATGATTGCCTAAATATTATTAATTAATACTATTTTTTAAGAGAAGAAATTTCAAGTCTGTTTTTTCCATCTGCATGTGATGCATTGTGTGACCCATGAACTCTAAGATGTTTAGAATCAGATATTTCATTAGGAAGCACTACTCTGGTGTTGATTCCTCTCTTTATTACTTCTAGAAAGAGAATATGAAATTAGTTTCATCAGATTGCCATCGCCACTTGCATTGACCCATTTTTACGAGGGCTCCATATTCTGCTGTTTTATATTTCATTGTCATTTCTAAAATACTTGTTCCCCTCCATCCCTCGCAAAATGACAAAACTGGTATTTCATTTACGTCTGCGGTATGTTATTTGCTGCATATTTAAAGAGAGACCACAATGTTTGCAGTGAAAACACAATACAAAAGAGCTTTCCTACAGCTTTCTGCTATGCCTTCTTTTATTTACTAACGTTCCTCCATGATTTATTATCTGAATTATTATAAATAGCCAGATTTGTCTAAATCAAAGCTTCTGAGAAAAAACAGAGTGGAGGGACATATTTTTTTTAAAGTGACAGAAGTAACAGTGTATCGGAAAGCTTGTGAAAACCATTTCTGTTCCTTTAAAGTCAACACTTGACTGCTCTTAGGTCGATGGATACCTACCAGCTTCAGCAGGTCTACCTGTTAGCTTGTGCAGAAAATGAAAGGCAAGGTTTCCCTGCTCTCTGAGAAGTAGACACTTTGCTGCAGTGGCGGCTCATCACTCCAGAGAACCGGCTTATTCACCCCAGCCCTCCAGAGACAACAGCTTGATTCATCATTTTCCCAACCGAGTCAGGTTTCTCTGCCCCAGCAATTAACAATGAATTAGCACTATATTAAAGTGCCAGGCAAGATGGTTATTCTCTGGAGTGGTCACCTCGGACACAGCAGACAAACAGTGGGAGAAGGGAGAGAAATTAGATTTACTGTGTCCCAGCATGCCTGTAACAAACTCCGAACCCCTGGCGGGCGTTGGGAAGTGGCTGTGGGCAAGGTCCAATGCCAGTAACCAGCCCGGGAGTGGTGGGATTCGGCAAGGGACAAAGTAAGACAGGGTCCCTCACCTCTGCAGAGCAGGAAGCTAAACACAGAAGCATGAGGCCTGCTCACTGCAGAGTGACTACTCTGCATGCACCCTGTCCAACAGATCCATCCAAGAGCCAAGCCAGGCCAGATCAAAGGTCCAGCCAGGCCGAACATGGCAAAAATACAATGAGCATACCCTCTCACCCTCCAGGAACCTGTAGCTCAGGTACTGCATAAGTCAGAGGTGGTGTGCTCATCGTACCCAGCTAGCAACAACCTCACAGGTCTTTTTCTTAGTTCTATGGCAGCACTTTGTGATCACACCACATCGCACAGAATAGGAGAGAGAAAGAGCTGCTTGTGCACGCCTGAATTTCCTTAAAAACCAAGCGAGCAGCTGTGGCGAGCTCAGCCTGCACGTACAGCAACATGTAGGTGTAGCGTGGATGCTCTACAACCAGCATGTGAAGGAAAATCCGCACTCTGGCACATCCATATGGTCACACCCAGTGCTGCCAGAGAACACAGCCGTGTCACTGAGCTCCACAGGGCTCACATTTTATGACTCCCCAGCACAATAACAAATAAATCAAGTGTGCAGGGAGGAATTTCTTGTGCACTGGGCTTCCACCATGGACATTCTTCATTTCAGAAACACAAAAATATTTGATTAAATGGATTAACATATGGCTGACGGGAAAAAAAATCTAATGGAAGAGAGAACCTAAAGCTAAACAGTGAGGTACAGGCTAGTAAGACCGAACAGAGGGCAAGAACCTGCCACAAAAGGAACAATCCTTTAAACATCAAGTGCCAAGCTGTGTCCAGTTGATCTCCTACAGCACTACAACAACTGCCCCACCATGCACAGCCCATCCATAGAGGGCAGAAACCACCCAGCGATTCCCTCACCAGAGGCGTGCCAAACCCTGGCATCGGCAAGTGAACTACACAAAACCCATCGCAATTAAATCTTTGCCATTTCCAAGAAGCCATACAGGGGAAAAAGCTGAAATTTATCTATCCATTATCTTTTTCCTGGTCCTGCCTTTTGTGACAACAGCCAGGACTTTATTCAGAGTCCTTCACTCTGACAGGGGGGTGTTGGCAGCCCGGAGAGGCTCAATGTGGTGCTCCATGTGCTTTCCAGCTCTCCCAGTCTCACAGCTGGAGGAGCAGGAGACTCAAGCATCAGACACAGGTTACTGTACACATGTCAAATCCATCCGACCAGAGAGAAAGACAGGGTGGTTGGAGAGAGCGAGCAGAGGCGAGGCCTCCTGCCTGCTTCGCCGCCACAGAACTGCACCTGCTGCTATTCACAGCACTGCTGCTTGTGTCTTCTTCAAAGGGCTGTTATCTGAACATCACGGCTGCAGGTAAGGGCTCGACTTACAGTGCACTTTTCACTAGCAAAGCCTGCAAAGCAAAGTAGGTCAGAGACTGCAGCTCTTGGATGTTTCCACCCCCTGCTAAAATGCGGCCAGGCACTGTGGCAGACATTCTGCACCCGCCACCGCTTTCAGAAGGAAATGAAAGTTTCTTCCCCACTTGACGCTACAGGGGGAATTTCAGATAGGCAGAATGTAATTACTTGGCCTGGAGTTCGGCCAAGAGCAGGGCCCAAGACCCCTACCCTTATGTAAAGTGTCACTAAATCTCCGATGACTGCAAGTGTGAGGACCTCAGCTTTACGTCTCTGGCTGCTGTCACTGATTCTTCATGGCTAATTACCTAATAGTGACCCTTGCAGCAAAGCCAAAAAACAAACCTTGCTGCTTGAAACAATTCAAGTCCCAGAGAGTGAAAACTACACAGAAATTGCTTGGTGCAGGGTATCTGTTGACAGTGGGGAGCAGGTGGACAGCAAGCCTCCTGTGTCTTGCACTCGTAGCGTGCCACTCGTAAACCTACTGGGGTTTTTGGATGGGCAAACATAGCTTTAAAATGCAGCACCCCCAAAACACAAGCCTACTGTATCAACTGCATACCAGGGTCTCCAGAGTTTTGCTGTATGTAGTTGCCAGCTGGTTCCATTTATTTTTCTTCATTTTTCATATTTTGACTGTAATAAATAATTAATCCATGGCTTTGTAACTTGCTGACAAATACAAATGCATCGCATTCCAATGCAGTGTAACGTGTCACTCACAAGAGCCAACCTGCACGACGCAGAAAAGTGATGCGCAGAAGGCTTTGGAAAGTAGGCTAGGCGCCAAGGGCACCCACAAGAGCTCAGGGAAACTTTTTCTTCAGACAGTCCCTTAGAGGATATTCCTGCTTGCTGTGGGCACCAGGACTGGGTTAGTTTGTTCAAGTCTACACAGGTCTGGTCATCTTCCCACATGTTGGCTTTGTGCCTCTGAGAGCCCACAAACTTTTGGGAGCATGGAAGACAAAGCTTGCAATGTTAATTCTTAGAGCACTTTCCCTAGTTTATAACTCTGAGAATCTGAACACCAGGAAATGCGTGTTTTTCTCCAGGCAAAGACTGAATGGAAAGAAAGGAGGAAGCTGGTAGCAGAAGAGACAAAGGAGACTCAACTAGGCAAAAATTAGTTGTGGTGAGATGAGCGTGTTTCAGAAGGGGCAGGACTACAAGACAGGAAAACCTCCCATCTCTGGAAAAAGGTGACTAGATAGCTGGCAGCAGTGCTAGCAGCAGCAGAACAAGAGCAGTGACAAAGAATAGAGGCTGAATGCCAAGGTTCACAGCAAGAGTAGCAAAGCAGTGCAAGCCACCATCGAACGACAACGGGGAGAATTCTGTCAGGAGGAGCGAGTGAACAAGTCCCCACCCCTGCTCTGCCTCCTAAATAACTGCACCCTTCGTGCTGTCGCCGAGGAACACATCTGTACTCCTCTACGTGTCAGCAGCTTTAGACAGCTAAATTGTGTTTCAGCCACAACACAACTACTGACACCAAGGATGCTCCATCGCATCACTGCTACTGGCCCTGCTGTTATCAGTGGCGTGGATTGTCACATCCCTCCTCTCCAACCACCAACACAAACCTGCACGCACTCACAGCAAGCTGCAACGTACACACAGTAAGCTCTGGAGTTGAGAGCTGTGGCCCTACAGACGAATGAAAATTGGTGTGTCTCAAAGTGTAAAGCAGAAGGAAGCTGGAACCAGTTGCTTCTCTCGACCTCTGACGGCTGTTCCCACCCCCAGGCACCCTGAGAAGGCAGTTAGTGCTCTGACCTGCACGGGCTCAGGAGTGAGCTGGACCACATGCTGCATACGCTCGCTGTGGTGATGTCTGGACTCTTCCTCGTAGATCACATCCCTCTCATGCTGGGGAAGGTTCAGGAAGCGGCGAATGGTGCAGAGGTTCTCCCAGAGGGTGCGGTTTTCCGGACTTGGGTTTTCCTTCCAGCGAAGCAGCTCACACAGCCAGCCCTGCAATGGTAGGGTCAGCACAAGTCAATTCACTGAGCACCAAGGAACCAGATGTGAGGGGAAGGTCAGCTAGACATTAAAGCCCTGCGCTGGGAGTTTTGCTGGTCTCATCTCACACGGAACACTCCCTACCCTCAGCTGCCCTTTGGTCTCAACAAATCCTTCATATATTTTTATTTCCTGCAAGTTGGAGAAACAGACACAACCAGCAGCGCTTAACAGGAACCAGGAAGCACAGCATCTTGCCCCTGGTCATAATCATATCATGTGTAAAATGCTCAGATATAAATATTTTCTCGATAGAAAAACAGAGTTGAAATAAAGGTACATCCCCACTTCCATTTCAGAGCCCCTTTATTTCTTCATCCAAGCAACAGATGCTGAGACATAACTCCTGAGACTTGCTATCAACCCTCATGCTAAGGGTTGCAGCTGCAGGATCAGAAATCCAACCACTACTGAAAATGTTTAGAAAAAGATACTATCAAGTAAAGACCTCTGATCTGCTATCACTATGCTGCGTTGCAACTCCCCCTGCTCTGAAGCCTACTAAAATTTGACAGCTTTAAATAAACAAATGGCCACTTAGATGATGCAGCCTCACAGATAAGGAACCTTCTAGTATTTAGCATGAAAGCAACAGAGTCCTGCAGAAGTTACTAGCGAGGTCAAGGTACTAGGTAGAGGTAGTTCTAAATCCAACTACAGATCATAGTAATAGCAGATTTTCTTCCTGCTATATTGTTTTAAGGTTAGTTTGAAACGCCTTCAAAAAGTTGCCGGCGTATGCAATCCTGCAGGGCCTCTCCAAAGGGGCTGAGAGCTCGGAGGACCAGGGACGGTGGCTGGGGTGGAGGACACAGCCCGAGAGCCGCCGGCCCCGCGTGGGGCTGGGGACAACCACTCTCCTCCTGCGAGGAGATGCAATGCAAATGACAGAGTATGAGCAGATAACGCTGGGGATGCTGTCAACGCGCCTTACTAACTCCTGTCAAAATATTTTACCTAGTAGCTTTGTAACCCATCATTTTCGAGCTACAACTCAGCATTTTGACACCGTTTTGACAGGCACCTTACAATACCTAAAAGATGGCTTGATCAACGTTAAAAATGTTCGGCACGAGAAGTGGCCAGAACTGTATTTTCCCGGAGCAGGCTGGTTCAGCCAGGTTGGTCACCAAGCCCACACTGGGGTTTTCAGGTATCGCTTTTTTTTGTGTAACAACTCGCAAGCCATAGACAACTTTTACCGTGCACTCTTAAACCCTGTGTATAATATCATAAGCCGTTGTTTGTCTTACTCTCCACTGTGTCTTCTGCCTTCACCCCCCCCAAAAAAGGCAAGATTTGATTATCTCCGCTGCATCAGCCAAGACAGCAACACCAGCTGTTCTCATTGTGCAGCCTCTTCCTCACGGCCTACATGTTAATAACCTGATCATTCCATTTTCTCCTTCAACTGCCGGCTGCAGCACAGCGAAGAGACAAAAACCCAGGCCCATCTGCAGCAGCTGTAGGCACTGAACTGTGAAGCCACCAGGGATTTATAAACTAATCTGTAACACAACACTGCCTTGTTTTTACAAGTGAGAGGCCACATTTGCGCAGACCTGATCTTTTCTTGCAATAAACTAGGAGGGCTGGGGGTCCGTGTGTGTGTATGTGTGTGTGCAAGGATGAAAACAAGATATCTAATCATTTACTTAGGGACGAAAAAAACCTGTATTATATTTTCAAAGTGTTTTGAGTGGTATTTGGGTAATCTCTCGGCCAGGTGATGTCTGCATTTTAATGTGGTTTGGCCTCATCCCTTGCCCTTGGTTCTCCTCTTTCCTTTTCCTGCGCTCAGAACAACTCCCCCCCTCAAACTTTCTCTTTTTTAGAGAAAAGACAGGAAGACAATCTCCCGGCTCCACAGTGTTTTCTCAGGGGTTCCTCCATACAAAGGAAATAATTTTTGAAATGGAAAATAAACCATCTGTGGAAAAAATAAACTCCCATTTCTCCCTGTTTTCAGTGATCAGTAGAAGTCTCCAACTGAACTCTTTCAAATGTTTCAAGCAGGTATGTTTAACATCTCCCAGGGGATGCTGCGGCATGAAGACCAACCATTTAACAGAAAAGACACACAAATCCCTGCCCCTGGAGCAGCCGGAGCCCCGGGCAGGGCAGGCTCGGAGAGGACGGCTCCCGGGGCCACCTCCTCGCCCCACGGTTGGGCGGGCTGGCCCGATGGCGACTGCTGCCTTTTGATTTATCTGTCCTGTTATAATCAGCACTCATTACAATCACTTAGAGCAACACTACAGGCCTCATTATGGACTAGGCGCTCGCTGCCATTAGTCTTTAAGAAGGATAGCGCTCAATTTGCCTGGCAACATGCGAGGTCCTGACCTTGGAGCTATTAGGGAAGAGATTAGACTGCAGCGTGACCATGTGTGCAGACATGAGCAAACCAAATTAATTTCTGGCAAAGGGAGGCACCAGGCAAAGACCCCGCCGTCCTGAGGACACCTGAGAACTTCTCCATTTCCCAAAGGAGATAAGCTAATGGCACGTTTAAAGGAGCCTGGTTCTGAAGGTGAAGCACATCCGTGGTATTTAGAGAGATATTAATCCAGTTTCCCCACAAAGTATTTGCTTGGCTGATCAGATTAAGGGATCTAGCCTTCAACAGCACACCCCCACCACAGCAGGCCCCAAGAAATCTGTGATACTTCACAGCCTCAGACATATTGCACCATGTGTACCCAGCTGCTACAATAATTAGCTTATGAATGTATCAGCTGGTTCTGTGATTTTTATAAATAATAACTAACCTACAGAGCAGAAAGATCTTCATGAGCCTAATATTGGCAAGAAATTGCTAGGTGCGCCTAACTCTGAATTGTCGTTGTGCTAAATGCCCTGTCTTCTCCCACGTTGTCCAGGACTGCATCTCCCCCAGCACCATTAATAAATATTTATTTTGCATCGGCCGTGGCAATGTATTTGTGGCAGCTTTCTTCACAACAGCCATTATTCGCTCACTTCCACGCACACGTGTACCCACGGTGTGCATGTGGACACTTATCCAGGTATCGCTTGTCCTTTCACTGCTCTTTTCCTATCACTCCCTTTATTTATTCAGGGATGCACTCTCTTCATCCATCCATCTATAGGGCTGCTTATGAGGCGATAGCTCTGGCTAATACACGAGAACACAGTGCTGCAGCTTACCCACACATTCTTCATGATTGCCTTCCCCATGCACAGATGAAAAGTCTGCATCGGATTGTTTTAATTATTTATTTAAATAATCTCAGCATGCCATCCAAGAAAGTTTTGCAGTACCAGGCAAAAAAAAAAAAAAAAAAAGTGTAAATGTCAAATAAAACAGTGACAGATGACAGTATTCTCTATTGAATAGCACCGTTTCTTCGTGCATGTTCAATGAGAACTCATGAATTATTAATACGCAAATCTCCTTTTTCTGTTAAAAATCTCAACTTGGGGGTTTTTGGTTGCAATTTTTAAAATTTTATTTATTTCCCTGGGTCTGTGTATGCTACACAGAGCTTTCCAGGAGAATTATTTCATTTAAGAGAAGCTAACATACAGAAATTCTTGGAGCTACAGCCATTCACAGTGAATTTCATCTCTAGTTACATTTACTGGCATGAAGAAGGGAGACTGAAGAAGGAGACGCTATCTCACCACCTTTTCTCCCACTCACCCACAACATCTGAGCTCACTGCAGTACAAGTAAATCCAACTGCTGTGAAAGTATTCCGAAAAATCTAACAAATAACACATCCCTCCCCAGACCCGTCACGCACCGTCTCTGCTCCCGCCTCCCTGCACAAACAGCCCCCTTGGCTGCCCCGGGGCTACCAGGGCAGCCTGATACCTGCCAGTGTCCACTTGGGTGGCAGGACCCGGCCCTTCGTGTCAGCTCCTAAGGTTCCTAAATGGGAGTGTTCTCCATTAAAAAGAAGAGGAGGAAAAACCAGCACAATTAAAGGATGCTTTTGGCTCTACAGTCGGGCACACCCCGTGCTTGTGGTTACAAGGAATTCTGCTCAGAACTTCCTTCATTTCACCCCAAAACTTCTGGAGGCACCGAGAATGCAGCCCGATTTAGCTCATTAAAGAGAGCTGCAGAGAAGTGCTGGCCTTTATTTTTGTTGTTCTCATGAGACACAATAAACATTTTCTGAGCATTTTATTTGATAAAACAAATAATATCATATTAATGTCCTATTTTTAACCTCTCTCTCTGTCTCCTAATCAAATACATTTCCACACAGCTAGGCAAACAACAACAAAAATCTGCAGGAAGCCAGCCATCCCCATTGTGCTTTTATACTGTTGAAGAAACGACGTGCTTACTACCCCAAAGCATCAGCCTTGGTGCACTCAGCCCCCTGAGGGACAGGCCACTGGTGCAGCAGTCCAGGGACACACTTCTGTCACTTCTACCTGAGCACCTGGAGCAGGGGAAGCTCCTCCAGCAGCCAGAGGTATCACACTACTACCACAAGGTCAGGTCTTCCAGCACTCTGTGAACGTAGGCACAAACATCCCGACCCCCAAACCTGCTTCCTGCAGATCTGCTGACTTGCAGACAGCCAAGAACCAAATTTCTGACAAGAAGGTGTGTGGGAAGAGCTCACGCCCAGTGCTGCTGGGGCTACAGGCACTGTGCTCCTCACACTCTGAAAGCTACCTCAGGAGGTGGCAGTTGGGCACCCACAGTGACTCTGCTTGGGCTGCACCACGAGGCACTTCGAGCCTGGAGAAAACTGCATCCAACCCGACCTTGTGCTTCCCTGCACTTACCCTGGAATTAATAATAACAATACTACAGTTACGTTTTCTGAGCTGACATTTTCTAGGGTCTCCAGTGAAAGCATGAGTAGGCAAATGAAGAGTTTTTAGTAAGAGTGATTCAGGAATAAATCTCAAAAATAAATGTAAAAGGCCGCTTCCTCACCCACATCATCAGTGCAGAAAATGTCAACATATGTGACAAAAGGAAAAAAAAGCAGCAATGATTGACGCAAGTCTTGAAGGATTAGGAAAGAAAAGCTGCGTTCTCCAGAGAAAGCTCCCTTTCTACACAGGATCGCAGGAGTCCTCCGGACAAACTTCCTCAGCCTCTCTTCCCTCTGCTCAGTTTGGGACTCTCTGCAGTGCGAAATGAGCCAGATAATATTCAGCTCTTGTTCCTTAGTCGCCAAACTCTCTTTCCATGAATCCAATAAGTGTCTATTAAAATAAATAAACCCCCTAATGATTCAAGATAACCTAATCAAGAAAGCTGAAATGGATAAAAGACTAACTGTAATGGAGAGTTCTGTCATGGCTTCAATGAATTCTTGATGAGGGCCGGGGGAGGGGGACTGAACCTGAGAAGCTCTGCTTGGAGCATTTTGATACAGTTCAAGGTTAATCACTCAATACTCTGGATTTTCTGATATGCTCAGTACTTTTCCTCCCCTAGAAATTCAAGGAAAAATGCCAAACACTTTCACGAGGGCTAGTTTCTCACTAGCCTCATAAAACACGAAATGATACCAAAAAATGAATGCTGTACATGAGCCCTGATGTATCTTATATTCATGGGAACACCAAAGTCTGCTTACAGCTCTTGGCCTCAGAGAGAAGGATGATGTGCACTGAGGATATTTCCAGCGTGCCAAGTTCAAACTAGCTTCTCCCCACGCTGGAGAGGAAGTGCGGGCTTGTGGTTAGGGCAAGCAGCCCGCCTTCAGCTCCCAGATCTGCCAAGGGCTTCCTGAGCAAAGCCCGGGCTCCACCACTGTCCCTGCTCCACTGAGCTGCTGAGGGGCTAACGCACTGCTGCAGGTGCCGTCCCGGGGGGGGAGTCACAACGTGACTGCACGTGAAAGTCTGTAAAAAAGAAGCTAATGTCCAAAAGTACCTCAAAGAAATTTTAAGTTCAGTCAAGGGAGAGAAATGCCTTTCTGTATTTCCTCCGTACGTAACATCAAAATATCAGCACAGCAGACATGTCCCAGCTGTAGAGATACACGTTACCATAAAGGCACCGAGATGCTACAGCAGCAAGAAGCGCCCCTGTAAGCACACACTGTATATATGCCACCCACTTCACCACCAGCTGTTTCTTCTGGCTGTTGTCCGTCATCACTGGGAGCTAATGACTTTAAGGGCACAGAAAATACCCATTATAAGCTAAAAGGGGGAGAGAAGGCATCCCGTCACATCAAATCAATATAAGGGAATAGAAGTTGGGAAGGAAAGAGAGGGAAGGGCAAAATAAGGGGTTTCTACAGCTAACCCTGCCCTACAGTGATGCTGTGCATCCCTCTCACAGTACCTCTGTTTTCTTCTCGGAGCATGGGCAGGTGGCCATGGTGCTGAGACCCATCCAGCACTGGCTCCTGCTGCGGGGCTAACATCCCTCCTGGCCAGAGAACAGGCTCCCAGACAACTCTGGCAACGAGCTGGGATCTCAACATGAAAGGGTAAAGGCAGGGGAAAGGTGAGGAACTGGTGTAGTGATTTCCACCCACAGCCCTAGACTTCTCTTAACCTGAAGAGCCTCAACTGAAGGGCTTTTCTGCCCCCAGACTCCACCCCTCTGGTCAAGTTTATTTTTTTGTTTGTTCATTTTTAAACAGGGCAAAGATACTAACCAGACACTGAGCTTTGCCAGCTTAAACTTTTTTTTTCAAGTGTTGCTCCATGGGGTCTCTCTTGCTTTACTGTGGTACAACTGGAACAAATTCCAGTCCCCTGAGGAAGAGCTTCAGTTTCTAGAGTTTACTTCTTGTTTTCACTGGCCTGGTGAAGGTCAAACCCTTCCATTTGCTCTGCCAGAGGCAGATCCCCAGCAGCATGTGCCCCACTTCCCCAGTAAGACTAAGGAGAGTCTCTTGCCCTGGGAGAACTGTGGGAAGTTCTGTCTCCGTGTTCATACAAACTTTGCCTGCCCTCAGACTGTCAACAAGGGCTCCAGCCAGCTATGCCTGCTATTTATTTTGATAGTTACTGTTTATTATGAACAGAACTATATTCCTAAACTCATTCTGCACAGACTAAGAAAAAACCATCTGCCGAGCACAGCACGGCCTCTGCCTGGGCTCTCACTAGCAGAGGTCAGAGGGGTGACGCTGCTGCACAGTGTTACAGAAGCGCTGGCACATGGTCACGGGGGAAACGGCTTTCCTGAAGTTGTACTGCAGAGCAGTTGCAGAACTGGATGTAGAAGCCAATTTCTACGGCTGGCAGTCCAAACCTGCGGCAACCCAAGGTCAACGTCTCTGTCTGTCCCACTCCCCAGCTCTGGAAACACACAGGCCACCTGAACCTCTCTGAACTGGCACACTGGAAACCCATCTCCTTGTGAATTAAATATAACCAGGAAAGCCCAAAGCGCAGATTGGAAACCAAATCCTGGTGTTCCAGCCACACTCAGAAGCACTCCCAGTGTGGTCACACAGGTCCCAGGTTTAGCCATTTAAAGGACAAAGGGCACTAGCAGGCAGCAACACCAGAGAAGCATGCTGTCCATCACTAACAGCTGAAAACTCAAATAAGATGACAGCTTTGGAGGCTGTTTGGAGGGCACTGAGACCCTCAGCTCCTTCTGTCTTCAAAAATATACAAAGGGATGCACAGCATTTCATGAACAAGACTAGAAGTATGTAGATGTAAGTTGAAAGGAATAAAATGCACATTAAGGTAAGTGAGTGAATAAGTCAATGTCTGAAATGAATGGTTTGAGATTTCTGTCAAGGTGGATTGCATTAAAGAAGTCTCGCCATACTACCTTGGTATCTTTGAGAGCCTGTTCCTTGCATTTGTGTTCTCTGTGATATGTGACCTCAGTTTCTAGCAGCTGCCCTTCCCTTTGGTTGCTGAACTGAGACTCTGCCATGACTTAAGAATAAAGATGGCTACTTGTTAAATTAGAGGTCAATTAACTCCACCAGTAGATGATGCCGCTCGCAGTAACTGCTCTCAGTGGGTACCACTCCTCCTGTACGAAGACGAGAGGATGAAATGAGGCCTCCATTGGCTCTGGATGTTCTCTCGGGTACATGACATACAGCCCTGTGTATAAAATGTCAAAACAGCCCTGTCGGAGATTCACTGGCTGCTAAAACTGCGAAGATCTCACAGCACCGTGGATTGCTGTTGACAGAACAGCAGCGACCAACATAACACATGCCTTGTTAGCAAACTGGAAGCCTCTCAGTAGTCTGGGGTGAGGGAATAATAGAGGAAGCCAACGCAACGCAAGCCAGGCCTGTGGAGAACAGCAAGTGAATGAACCTTGGCGGAGAGTCCAAGCAAACCCTCAGACTAGCTCTTTTTTCCCCTCTTTCAAACTCTCTCTTCAGCAAACACGGGCAGTTTTCAATGAGCACTTCCCACCATGTAACTCAGCTGCTGAAATCAGCAGCATCTTCACTAGGAATGCTCACAACTGGCACAACTGGGGAAGCCCCACAGCTAGTTCTCAGACAAGCTAGACCTAAGGCAACACGCTGACCATCCCACCATGCCAGTGGCTCTCCCCGACACAAGCAGCTGTGTCCCCGCTTCTGGCAGTCTTCCTGGCCACAGGACACCCCAGCCAGCGCTGGGACACCACCACACGCCAAGCCAGGCACGCAGGTGGGCTTCAGGCAGGGGGAGGCCCCGTACCGCCACGGTTCTTGGCCACGGCTCCTCTGTCCCTGCCTTCCTATGCCCCCATAAACCACTTTCATGCTCCAGCAGAGCGCTATGACATCTCAGCATGGCGAACGCCAGGTCATCCCGGGGAGCCAGCACTGCTTTGGCAGGGCTGAGACACAAAAGAAACACCAGCCTCAACAACACTTATTTACTCGCTGCTGCTGGAGAAGCAAAACGTTTATGTGCAGTAACTTTGCTTTAAACAATAACATCCGTGGATCCTTTTGCACCTGGCTTTCCAAACCTGCCCCCTTCTTTTTCCATGCAAAAGGCTATGGAGATTATTTTTGTTTTGGTGCTGGGGTGCGACGCGGCAGCGAAGCGCGCTCAGGCTGGCACGGACCAAAGCTGGTGAGCCACCCAAATTACTGTTGGGTGGTTCAGTCCCTCTCTATTTCAAGAAGCCTCTGGGTATAATGACAGGAAGCTTGCAGGCAATTTTAAGCAGCCAAACCCCAGAGAGGCTGCCATTCTGTCTGTGTTAAATGCTCCTTATTAAAAGCTGTCCAGTCCGGATTCTGGGTGGAACTTTGATATCTGCATGGAGTAAAGAATAAGGGGCACATTTGCAAAATCAATTGTGCAGTTTTTATATTTACTGCACGTTTACCACATATGTCATTTATTACACAGTGGAAAACCGTTAAATGCACAGTAGTTGTGCCAAGTGGCATTATGCTTTTAACAGCTTTATTCGTTTAACAGCTCCAGTTCTCATTATATTTTGCCATGTGGTACATAAGATTTTTATGCATTTAACAGTTTAAGAGGGTTCCATGGTATTTTCCTTTTATGTATTTTCATACTGTGCCTGGGATTTTGATGAGGGGTAGAGGGGCCGTGGACTGTAACCCCCGTACCCTGACAAGAGAAAGCAAAAGGCAAAGGAAAATTAACGAGGAAGGAAAAACGAATCAGACCTGCGTGTGTCAGGGCACAAATACCTGTAACAAGGACAAGGCTCTCTCCCATGTGGTCTGATAGCCTTTGATGCATTGTTTATACGCCTTTCAACCTCTTATTTTACATCTGCTCTAACGACCACAATGTTTCCCTGCACAGAGGAAAAGAAAGTATGTGTTTTCCAGAGTGCATGCATCTAGATACTTCTATCCCACTCTCTCATTGTCACAGGTACATTTGTGCATTTTTGTGTCCCAGCACAACTGAGTGATTTCATCCAGGATCAGAAGCAGCCCTTTTCACGGAGTAAACAAGTCCTTCCAAGTCTTCATTCCACTTGCTGCCTCTCCTACAAGAAATTCTGGCTGTCCTCCTTCCCACAAAATCCCTTCTGGTGTGTTATATTTTTTTAAAGAGCTGGATGAAATTTTTAAATTAATGGATTCCCTTCAAGAATTTCACCCCAACCTACGTTTGCCCACATGTATTTTTTACACCCAAGGTAGAATTAATCCAGGAAAACTCACTACAGTGCCCTCATGCCTTTTTGTAAAAACGATTGGGTCTGAAGTGATCACATGGCAATACTGTATGCAGCACATGCAACACACAAAATAAAAAAGGAAACACCTGCCTAATATGTGGTTTCCCATTGCCTTCCCTCAGCTAATCACTTAGGAAAACAATTTCTTTACCTGCCAAACGAGAAGGATATCATCATTTTGAAAGGTCCTTGTCCCACCAGAAGAGGTGTAAGTTATACACCACAAGTGGGAAAAGACACGTGTGTTTCTACAAAAGGGGAGAGAGAAGAAGCTTGGCTGTGAGCTGATCCTTTCCTCAGCTATTTTAGAAGAGAAAAGGAAACCACTTAAGCAGGCAAAAGCCAAAAAACACGACAGGTTCCCCAGAGATGAAGATTATTATTACTGTAGGAACAGATGTATTTTTTATTGGTGGGAGGAGAAGATCGGTCTAGTTCCAACCCCAGAGTTTGCTTTAAAAACAAAACCGCAGAACGCCCCACAACAATGAAATCCCCTCTACCACTCACCTGACTTTTATTGGCAGCCACTTTGGCAAACAGAGCTTGAGATACCTTGGCCCTTTTCATCTCCTGTTGGATCTCGTCATAAATGGCAGCTGTGATGTTGACGTTGGCGCCGTCCGCCTTAATGGGGAGGTCTGTTGTTGGTGTCGAGGTTTTGGCCTACCAAGAGACCATGAAAATAATAATTAAAAAAGTGCTGCTTTCAGCCCAGCCATCTGTGCAGAAATTATCAAAGGATTTCAGTCAGCTGATGCCAAACTGCATTAGCTACAGAGGGACACTTCCTGTCCATTATTCTAATCAGGTTAATTGTGATTGGAAATAATTGCGGTGCATTCCTATAGGACATGCAGGGCCCTGTCAACTCTCCCCCTCTCCCTCTCCCAGCATGTTTATTGAGCAGCTCAACAGCGGGATGGCTATCCGGGGCACCAGGCAGCCGCTGAAGCTGGCTTTGCCAGCTAGCTACCGTGGCAGAGGCACCAGCCTCTACCTTCTCCCTCCTCTCTGAAAGTGGCCTACACCTTGGAGGAAGAGCCAATTCTCCCAGAAAAAATGAGTAAATGGGTAGAGGTCTCTAAATAATAAATTATTACTCAATTTAATGCACTCCCTCATGTCTCCCTCATCCTTTATTAAAACTATACGTATGTCATTTGAGTATGATGGTTTCCCAGCCTCATCATCATTATGCTAGCCAGACAGTCACCTAATTTCACCTAGGAAATCAGTGGAAATGAAAAAAAAAAAAAAAAAATCATTTCACAAAGCTGGGCTTTGGCATGCCTTTGACGTGCTGCCCTCATTCTCCTAAACTCATATTGAGATTTTGTGTATTCCACTGCACTCCTTTTAATTGAATGATTTCCCATCAGCTTCTGTGACAAATGAAGGACAATAACGGATGCTGCCAGTACTTTCCCCAGGCTGGACTAACCCTACAAGGCTTCTATCAATGCAGTTCAGCAGCCTGCTACAAGACGTTTATTTCCAAGCCCCTTGGCGATCCCCAGAGCGCGCTGGCCGGCCGGGAGCGAGGGCAGGGTGATGCTGAGTGCTCCCAGCACCAGCAGCCCCTTGGAAGGACAGATCTCATTCACCTTCCTGAGCTCAAGGAGAAGAGATACCAGGGCTGATCACTGTACCACTTACACCCTTAGTCACTGATATAAAAACCCTCATTGTCCCTTGAGAGGTAAAGGTCTTAGGAAACAACGGCCTAGGTGGCAAAGCTCAAACTTCCCAGTCCAGACCTCCCATGAACCCTGGTGACATTCAGGTATTTGGCCCAATTAGAAACCTTTTCAGCTGGCTCCTGTTTTGGTGCCAGCGCTGAAGCCTGCTAGAGTACATCTAATGTTGATTTTTAACTAGGCAGACATGCCCAAATGCCTATTTGTTAATGGGAAGGTTAACTAGGCAAAACCAAACCTTCTGAACTTCTCCTTCTGTTCTGCGGTCCTCCAAATCTTTCTCTCCCTAATGTGTTTTATGTAGCAAAGGGCACATCAACAGCAGAGCCAAAATCCAATCAACACAACAAAAAGCCTGCCCTAAACACCCTGAAAGCTGGGCCATTTTTTTATTTAATCACCAAAATAGCTAGGGCAACTACCAAAGCAAGATATCACAGTCACTAAAATAAAGTATTTTGTGTCAGAGGCCTAGATTCAGAACTGATCTTGGTATTTAGAAAGAGTTTGCCATTATTGGAATGTCATGTTGAAACAGTGGGGAAAAAAGAAAAAGAAGTGTTTGCAACCTCAGTGCTAGCGCACTGAAACCCAGCCGTGGCTGCTGGTCCTCCATGTGCACACGACAACCGTCAACAGCTCAGAGCCTCCTCCTCACAGCACTTGCACTCCTTCTCCGGCTGGATCTGCCCTCCTCACCCTGGGGCAGGTCCTGGGCAGGGGACACGCTGTGAGGGGCTGGCTCAGAGTCAGGGAGAGCCGAGCCGGGCCACACCTGCCGGCATGACTGCCCCAGCACCAGCGCTTCCATGGGTACCTGCCGGTGCTGTCCTCCTACCCAGCGCGCTCCAGCATCACTCCCAGAAGTACTGCTGCAGGAGACTGGTATCTATGGAAACCACGTTTCCAAATGCCATTCCATCATCTTCTCTGGCACCCTAACACAATTCCTGAAAGGATCGCAGAGCTGCTCCCGCTGCCGCCCCAAAGCAGCCCACTCTGGGGTAGGTAAATGCCTGCCTGGGGCGGTGAGGCGGCCGGGAACCGCTGCACTGCACGCGAGGACAGCATTTGTCTCGCCAGGACGAATACTGGGCATATGGGGAAGCACAGGAGCCGTGCTGCCTGCCCGGGAGCTGGGAAGCCGCCTCATTTGCAGAGGTGTCCAAGTTGTCAAAACAGCACCTGTGCTGACTGGTGCTGGCCCTCCGAGGGCTGGGGAAATGTTATCCAGCGGGCACAGGGCTCACAGACCTTTGTGTGTCACTTCTGCTGATTAAAAATCTCACAATATTCAGCTGGGTTCTTCAAGCTGAAATAAGGCAAGAATGGGCTGCTTCATACTTCCGGAGTATGGTTTTTTAGCAATGCTTAGCTCTTAAAAAGGTAGGCAAGAGTTCCATTATTCTGTGACTGGAACATGGGAAAATGTCGTATTTCAACAGAGGAATGAGGTGGGGCAACAGATCCAATTTTTATTCTCACTGGATTTCACCTAAACTCTCCATTTCCTTCTGTTTCCTTCCTATTTGATTCTAGCTGTGAAATCTATTGCAATAAATAGAACTAGGAATAAGCTAATTCTTTCACGAATAAATACAAATGCTGAAAGTGGACACAATACTTAAAACAGTTCCCTTTATAACTTTATTTTCACTGAAAAGTAACAAAAAAAGGTAAGAGGCATACAGTGAGTTTCCCACATAATAAAAATTCAGCGTCAAATTTGGGTTGGCGGGATATGCTTGCTTTCAGTGAAAACAGTTCTTTGCATCGTGTGAAGTGCACCCAAATGCCCGGGTTAAACCAAACAAGCTCAACAGTTTCTACTAAATGAACACACCTTCCTTAAGGATGATCAGTTTGCATGTAGGACTATGCTCTCCCCCCACAGTGCTTACTTTTAGCAGCTGTGGCCAAGGAATTCAATGTGAGAAGAGCTCAGTGATGCTGGTATAAGTACGGCTGGCGCAGCCCAAGGCTTTGCAGACCACAAGCCTGTGAGAGCACCAAAGCCATGGGCACCGAAGGTCAAGAGCAGTGCTAGAACTGACCGGTCATGTCTGCACAGTTGGAATTTTCAAACTCAAGTTAGGGAAATGTCACGGCAGGAGCTCCTCATCCCCTCCGTGCAAGCACCCTCTCTCCTTTTCAGAGTATACGCCTAGGACTGCAGGCAGTCTGGTACGGGGGGTGGCTATTACAGCGCAGTATGTGGGTGCTCTTTTTTAGTGCAAAGGAACAACCAACCCCGGCAAGTGGGCGGCAACAGCACGTTAATAAACACGTGAAGTTAAGTCAATGAGATGACAGCTGTTTTGGAGCTGTAAAGCACCATCTCCCTTCCCAGCACCCTGCCCGTCTCTGCTTTCCGGATTTCAGATAATTACTCATGTAAGCCTCAAGAACTGTGATTTCCTATGCAGAACACAGAGCACAGTGATTTCTAGCAATGTCTAAGTCATTGTCGACCGCTGCTCACTACACGTCTTCTACTGCAACATATATGAACATCTCCACAAGCCCAGAAATTTCCTCTGTGTCCAGCAGAACGTAAAGGACACAGACAAAAAGTTACTGTAAGGTATTGTATAAAGCCATTTAGCGGATATATATCCACAGCCTGTACATAAAGCCCACACGCAGTCTTTCAGGCACTGATGTTACACGCTTTTTTGCGTTTATGGCATTGATTAAAGCTAGAATCATCATCACAGCATCTTGCTGAAATCCACTAAATGTCTTCTAACAGCCACTCCAAAACCTTACAGAAGGATTTCCACAGCTCACCTGGGCAAGGGGAGCAACAGACAGGGGCAGGGTGGAGAAAGGAACTCCTTCCCTGGAACGATGCACACAACAAACAGGTAACCAGGGATTGCATCTTACCTGGGGGGTTCTGGAGGAGCTTGGGCTGCTGGCAGCTGAAGACACCATGCTCACGTTGGGGTTCATACTTCTTTCTCTCTCGTCCTGATAAATACGATCCCGTTCTGAGTCAGGTAAGTTGAGGAAATTCTGCATTGCTCTCAAGTTTACCAGGAGGGACTGGGAAGCTGTCCTAGGGTCTTCTTCTTTACGCAGGATCTCTGACAACAAGCCCTGGTTCAAAGAATTTAAAAAAAAAAAAAAAAAAAAAGCCCAGTCATGTGTTGGTTTGGTTTTTTTTAAAATTTGTTTAGTGTAACCAGCTGGGTTGCAATACTGAGAACCTACATCAGAATCTCATGGGCTCTCCCAGAGGGGATATTTTGTAGGAAAGTGTTTGTCTTCTGGGGGCTGGGGTTTATTTTGGGCCTGTCCTATTCTGGCACCATAATAAGCTTCTGAGTACGGAGACGCTGGATAGGATGGTAGGTGCACCGGGTAGAAGAAATTGCAGTTACCACCAGGTGCTTGCTGCAAATATTTTAGGAGCTGTTAGATCTCTCTCTCCCTCTCTCTTTTACTTGAAGCTGGGAACACTTGGCAATCCTGTTCATCTTTGACAAATCTGCCAAGGTTGGTAAATTTAGTTTCGACATTTAAACAGTGCAGGAGGTTTATAAAGAAAAATGTTTGGCTGGTTTTTGTTGTTACAGTCCGTTCATTTTGGTTTGGACAGTCATTTCTGAGAGGAGAAAAATGGAGGAGTGATAAAGCCTCAGAATCCAGCTTTACGGATTTAACCCGTTCTTTCATGCCTCGCTTTAAAATACCACAGGCAGCTATGGCATTGCTACCATGAATGAACACCACATTCTTCTAGCTTTACAAAAGCCATTATTCCAGGAGGTAACCAGCACCGAACTTCCCAAGAAAAGGATGGGAAAAAAAAGCTGGAAAGATGAAAATGTAATTAAAAGAGGCTTAAATCTGACGATGGGATTAAATTTATGCATAACTGTACAGACTCAACAGTTCCACAGGTTATCTAGAAGTTAAAAGTGTGACGCACAAGCCTGGATCAGGGCCTATAGAAACTACATTTTTAGTATATATTGATCTTCCTGACAAAACCAACTGACAAGCAAACAACGTATCTGCATTTATCTGCTGTCTGCTATTAAGCACCTCCATCAAAACACACACATGAAAGCTCAACCTCAGCAGTGTTTACACCAGAAGTGCTCAGAACAAGCTCCACGCACGACCTGAAGGTAGGCTGCACACAGCTCCATCTCTCCAGCTTCTCATCTACATAATCAAGCTAAGAGATTCCCAATTACATTTTCCTGCAATTATCAGAGTAGTTACCAGAAGGACTGGAGCTGGGAATGGAGCCATCCAGTTAGAAATGGGATCAGAAAGAGAAGATGACTGGTGAGAAAGTTCTACATGGGGAATAAGTTTGAAGAAGGTGCAGTGCCGGGCTGGCCTCAGGCATCCTCTGTGACCTCAACTGCATGCTCACGCTTGGTTTCTTCCTCAGGGTTTGCCAACCCTCAGAGAACCTAGGGACATTCTGAAAAGCTTTCCAAAGTTTGCCAGGCTCACAGGCTGAGGGAGATTAATCAAAAAAGGGAATTACAGAAGCTTGAAGCCATGATTTGAACAATTCCAAGATTGATATGGCAAATCCCTATTATATTTTCCCCTTAAAATCAGTGGAAAATTCTCCAAATACAGTAAATAAATGAAATACCAGTTCCACAGATTATCTCTAAATTCTTAATTTCCTGGGTGGATAGGTGAGTTCATTTTTTTAAAGAGAAGATCAACTTCAAAAATTAATGAGCTTAGGTTGAAAGAAAGGTAACTGAAAGCTACCAAAGCTGACTCCAAGACAGCTTTTTCTACCTCCCATCTTAGCCCGGCTAAATTTATGGTCCAATTTCAAAAATGGAGAGCAGAAACACATGTGAGAGCATGCCAGCAATTACTTTTCAGTGCAGTCATTGACTCCCCATGTAAATCAGAGGCTCACAGGTACAAGTGGCTTGGTCCTGGCACTACCTCACTGTCTCAGATACCAACTCTTGTGCTTGGAGGCTCTGATTTACCACCAGGAACGGTTCATCATGGGGTAGATTCCGCAGTTTTGAACCCCGGCCTGTGCCTCTTGCTTCTGCGAGGGTCTCATTGCTGCTGCACACACGCAGATTTTGCTATTTTGCAAAGATTTTGCACGGCCGCGGCAGAGCCGCCCGCAGCCCTCACGTCCCAGCGCCTTCCCCAGGACCACAGCCACAGGCAGCCCCTCGCAGGGCCTGAGCCCTGCTCCTCAAGTGCTTGGCAGCTTAGGAGCCATGCAAACAGCAGGACAGATAATAACAGAACTGACTCAGAGAGGAAAATCTCATGTCCTCCTGCATCTGGAGATAAACAACGCATGTAAACAGCAGTGGCTAGATAGCTGAGTGATAGTATAGGACAATAAAATAAAGTATCTTGAGAGCAATAACATTTGCAATAATATAATTCTGAGCTACTGGAGGATACGCTTAACCAGTGAGCAACATTATAAAAAATAAAGTGATATTAAATAATCTGTTCAGCCTTTTTGTCACCTGCAACAAATTAGGCTTTCAATATGCAAAACATCTTCCTTCCAGAAAAACAAATGATCATGATTTCATTTAATTGTAATTTAATGAGGCAAAATGTATTTTTTGAAGTGATATACGCCAGGTGTGTGGTGAGGAAACTGGCCCAGCCAGACAAACCCTACTGCTTCTATTTTTAAGAAAACCCTAAAGCCAGCCAGGGACTGTGTGCGTTTCTGCAAATTATGTTTCTGCTGGAGGGGGTGAGGGAGGGAAATCCACAACATTCGTACGTTTGTTATAAAATTCCATTGGCTAGATTAGCTCATTCCGACTTACTTACACCTCAGACATTATTAAAAAAAAAAATTAAAATTGGCAGTATGCAGAGTAACCAACTCTGCAAACCTAAAAGAAGATCTTCAGGGACTAGAAAGTCTCAAACTGATTTTAAATAGCCAAACAGATCTTCTATACCCAACCCAGCTCTCAGAACACATTTTATGCCATGTAGCTCGATAATGGCTTTGCTTTCCCAGCCCTGTGCAACATTTTCAAACCAGCTGCTGAAGAGGCAACTGCTGAGAGGTCTGATGTCCACGCCGGCCGTGCTCTCACACGAGCTGTGCGCTCCCCCCAGGACAAGGGCTCTGCGCAGGCACCGTTGGGTTTACCCTTGGAACTTGCACCATTCTTAAGATCTCACACTGGATCCATAACTGACTTAAAAAAAATAATTCCAGCGGTGGAGAAAGGAGCACATGTCCAATCAAAATAAAAAAGTCGCCGGATCTATTTAAGGTAGGAGTAATTTTGACGTTTTTTTCAAACCAGCTGAAATGTAGTCCTTTAAGGCAGTAAAGTCACTGTCGTGGGGGTTTGCTCTGCACTCATGCTGTGAAACCCCATTTGTGAATGGATTTCTTTTATTTTTATTAACTGCAGGATTTCCAGGACAAACAACCCAAACCTCACGGGCAAGAAATCTTTTTTCAGCCAATGTCTGAAAGATGATGCCCTGCAAAACAAAGCAAATGTTATTCAAACTGACCCCTACACCCACAGGACCGACTGACCATCCTTCAAGGCCAACACAAAGGCTTGATCAAAGCCCACAAAAGGTGAGCAAAGCCCTTCTGCCTTCTTCTCAGGCCTGGAAAGGGTGTAAGTGAGATCTCCGTGGGACAGTAGGCTCTACTACCAGCGACCAAATGCAGGGCAGTTTTGTAAACAGAGCTGCTCAAAAGCAAGCTGGATGGAAGGTCATGCTGGAGCACAGCCCAGATACCCATGTCCTGGGGACAGAGGAGGATGAGGGCCATCAGCCAGCAGGAGACTCGGGAGCACTGGCCAGGACCTAACATGTATCAGGTCCAATAACCTAGACGGGAACTGTGCTTCCCCTTACACAGACCTAATGGGTGTGCCTAGGAGAGCAGGCATGGAGGTTGAAAAGGTTCAAAACAAGCTCGCGACAATTGAAACACTGGCCAAGGCAAAAACTTAAGTAAACCGAACTAATGTGCTAAACCTCAGTTTTTATGTCCTGTATAAGGAGATTATATATATGAAGGATTAAAAAAGCATAAACACTTTTTTCATACTTTTGGTTTATTTGTGCCTCTCCATCCTTCAGCTATTGCCAAAAGCAACAGAGAAAATGCTGAAATACTAGAAAAATGTCGCTCCTGTAGTACTTAAAGCTCCAAGTGTTTTAAAGCCCAGTACTAGTAACTGACAGTCTCACCAGAAAAGCTATTCTGCTCCCCATCAGGTACAGATGCGACGCTGAGCAGGATCAGAAAATGTAGGGATTTATTCTAATTTAACATCTGAATCTTGAAGATCAGGGACATAAACCTGTCCCCTCTCAGCACCCCAGCTCTGCACACAGTGCCTGCTTCCAGCAGGGACGGCAGCGCTGGGGGAACCCCTGGACCACCACATCTCTCTGCCTCTGCTCCAGGTCCCACCTTCAATATTGTCTTTGGGGCTCAATATGATACTTTCAGCAATTCTAAAAATATTTCTTTTTGCCTCTAAGTATAGAGCACTTGACAAGAACCTCTATGTGAAGCACTGGTAGGCTTCTTAGGACCCAGGCTCATTTTCAAGCACTCACTGCTTTGTTTCCATTCCCTTCCATCTCCTCCTGATTCCCACTAGGATATGAAGCAGAAGTGTGAGAAGTCTCTTAGAAATGCTTATCCTGGCAATGCACCCAGCCCAATTTTGCTGAGCAAAACTGCTTTAGATAATCTGGAAATTTTTGAGTGGTTAGCCAAACCAAGCACCTTCATATCCATCCTGTCACAGTTTCCTCTGGGCAAAACTATTTGCACCCCGTTTGCACCAGATCCTCTGTCTCAATGTGCATGTGTTTGTGTCAGTTCACAGGAACTTCAGAACTCAAAGGACTTGGACTGGTTTTCCACCGGTGTGAATGGGAGACCAGCTGTCTGCCAGTACCCTCCAGTGTAGCTGAATCCACCACATCAGTCCCTCACTTGAAAGAAATCTCCTGATCTCTAGATTCACTGCCTATGAGCCTTGCTCTTAAACTCATTTAACTAATGCTAAAATACATATATCTCAGGAGAGAGCTGCTTAGGCACAAAGCATTTAGAGGCTGATTTGAATAAAACTTATACGGGGTGCAACAATGGCAATTTGATTTTTATTATTAAAAATGAAGTGTTTAAATCCTCAAAGAAAATGCCTTTATTGCATTAGTTTAATAAAGCCTCTTTTTTATTATGGTATCTCTTTTTATGAGGGAAGACAAGATGTGCATGTGGAGCAGAATGTGGCTGCACGGGGAAAAGGAGGCAGAGAAAGACCGAACACCTGCAGCCATGAAGTGCCACCATTTATATGACATGCATCTCAAACCTTTACACTGAGATACGCTGGGAAATGAGCAAGATGCACAGCTTGTGCACACTCTGTATATGCCTGAGTTTGCTTCCAAGGCTCAGGACTCCTGTGCATCAGCTGAGCAGGCAGCAGCCGCCTCCGACAAGCACACGTTCTGAAAGCCTGACTCACATGCTACTTAAGATCTTTTCATTCAGCCTATTGAATACAATTAAGTTAATTGAAACTGAAATTTTGGGCAGTGCAAAACCCACTGTTGGAACAAATATCCCATGTACCAAAAATCTGCAATTTATTAAATTAAGCACTTCCCTTATAGACTGCCTTCTTTCCTGTGAGCACAACAGAACACTGCTTGTGCCACATTACACACAAGAATAAAACGAGCAGGCAGCATGAAAGGGTTTCATACAATAAGAGAGAGTTTTCTATGGGGGAAAAAAACCAACAAAATACCCCCAAAACCCAAACCAGAACCCTTGCTAATTGAAAGGCTGTGCACAACGGGGCAGACACTGTAGCGATGAATGCAGCATGACTGTTGCACTAGATACCAGGCAGAAAATTAAAGCTGTTTGCCATCCTCTCCCTTAGGTTAAAGGGAAAATAATTTGCAAAAAGAATTCAGTTCTGGATTTGGCTCACAAGCAAGTAGAGGTGGAAGAGTTCGTTACTTCAACAAACGTATTTCTAAGCCTTTTAGAGGGCTCTTTTCTGATCCCCCCACTCCTATTTAGGGGAATTTTGCCAAAGACAATAGAATTAGACATAAATGAGGAGTCACCACCCACCTCCCTTCTTGCCTGCCTCCAAAGCCTTTCTTTGCAGCCTCCTTGTCAACCACCGTCCCGCCCTCTGAGCCCCCAGCCTCTCTGTCACTGACCGGTGACATCTCTGCATGCTGCAGAAGCGTTACTTCCCTCTTCCTCCTTGAAGGAGCCTGTCCCACCAGATGCTGGGACACTGTCCAGCATCACTCCTGCGCTTCCCTACACCGCAACCCACTCCTGCAGCCAAGGTGTGACTGAATCCCTTGAATGAGGTGGATCAGTTCAGTGCATTTCACCACAAATTTCACTACATCGGAGGCTGGTAGAGTTTCCTCCTCACTGTGCTGTTACCTCCTTTAATCCAGAGGGGCAGAGTCAGGCACTGGTGAACCGGGCAGGAGCCGAGCTGGGTAAGCGCATCCTTCCCATCTGCAGGCTGGAATCCTGCTCTCCCGCAGCCACCCAGGGCAGGAGGGAGGGAGCAGGGCTCTTTGGGAAGAGAGCTGCAAGCCGCCTGAACGTGCCTGGTGGTTTTACCCAGCTCTCTTTGTATCTGGCACCACAGCTCTTTCATTCAAAAAGCCTCAGGTTCACAGATATTTCCAGTTGCTGAGACTGTTCAGCAAAACAAGCGCTGGCCATTCGCCCAAACACTTTACTAGTTTTGGCTATTACGTCAAAACATTGGCAAAAAAAGAATGCTCAAAAAGAACAAAGATATAAACAGAGACACTCATTTAGCCTGTAGGCTTTGGAGACCACTGGGCACTCCCGAGGAGGAGAGAAGAAGGTCACTGATCCAGGGATTTACTGTCTGGACTCAGCCTGACCAACTGTCCCAACTGCAGCTCCATGAGCCTGCAGCAAAGAGGGACGCTGAGCAAGGTGGGAGAGGAAGGAGAGTATGTTCGTTTTCCTTAAGCAAAGCAGGATTCAAACGACCTATTTTCTAGCTAGGATTTTGAAGAACACAGATCACTTCAGCACCTCCAGGTCTGCTAAAGAACTTTCCAGAGAAGGACAAGGTAAACCCAAGAGAGCATTTTCACGCATTTCCTTTAAAACAGTCCTCTTTCTTCTGTCACCATCACCACCTGCCCATTTCCCAATACATCACAACCATTATTCCATTATTATGTGTTATTCCATTACAACCTGGAATAAGCAACCTCTGGTTATTACAACCTTTTAGTTGCAACCTGAATGCTGTTCTAGGAGACATTATGGTGCAAGAGGGAGACGGCACAAGGACTCTGCTCTTCACGAAGGCCCCTTGTCCTGCCACCCATTTCACAGTAGCTTGGCCGGCCAACCTGAAAGGTGCTCGTGCGTTTGGAGGCTACTAGTCACCCAGAAGTCACCCTGATGTAAAGATGAAGCATGCTTCAGCCAGGTAGGCATTTTTGGAGGCTGTTTGGTGCCAGTGTTTAGGCACTGTTTGAGACCAAGGAGGGAGAGCTGCTCCCCCTGGGCATTAAAACCTCTCACCCTCTGCAGCCGGTATCTTGCGGGCACGTCCTTCACGCTGCCCTTCTCAAAGCTTTGACCGCTTTTACAGATGTGCACAGGGCACTTCCCAGTGCAAGGTACATCTGCCCTGCCTCTGACCGTTGTGCTTCTCGTGTGGATTTGCAGTATTAATTAATTGCAGTATTAATTTTCCTTGGTTTTTTTCCTCAAGATTGAATGGTTTTATACAATCAAAAAGTGCCAAAGCCTTAAGAAAAGCAAAGCTTTCACTAGCGACTGTTTTAATAGCAAATTCAGCTTGCAGCCTGGCTGCGTGTCAACATGCTTTACCATAAAGGTATCAGGTGTGACCACGTAACACACGCACAGTGGGTATGAAGCTGCCTGATGCCGAGTCCCTGTCTCAGGGTGGGAGCACTGTGCCCCAGGAAACACACAGGGTTTGTTCACAGGAGCCTGAACCACTGTTTTCATGTGTGCAGAAAACATGCCCACAAGTATAAGCAAATATTGCTGTCTTAAGCAAAGTATTTCCAACTTTAAGAGGAAGATTTGGATGCTTCACAAACCATACAACTGCACCTTCATTCTCCTGACCCTCCTCACGTCCCCCTTCCCACACACGCGTACATACATGTGTCAGCCATTTGTTACGACGGATTTAGCCTAGTTTGGATCAAAGCTTCCTCTACTTCATTTAACAGATTTGCTCAGATGGAAGGTCTCACGGGAGAAATAATGTTGGTAAGAAGGGGTTTTTCAGCATTGAGTATGTAGGTCATTGGACTTTAAAATATATTAGAGAATAGTTTATCTATTAAACAAGCCTCACAGTACATATTTCATGAAGCTATACTTAATTATAGGCTAATGTGCACCACAGAGCTATCACGAAGAAAGATTAAGCAGTGGTCCAAAATGCAGTGAAGAATACAATCATTAGTTGACTGGCACAGAGCATCTATTATTTGGTACCACCACCAGAAACAACAGGCCTCCAGTTCCTAAGGCTGACACTTCCTGCGAAACTCAACAAATACAAACATTTCCAGAGAGAAACCCAAGCTCTCTGCACCTCCTGAAGAGAGGATCCTCAGAGGCAGCAGAGAGAATGGAAGGAGGTTAGCATAGAGTCAAGCTTGCTCTTTGAGTGCCTTTTACAGACTTTGCTTCTCCACCATGGGTGTGGGAACATCCCACAACATCTACTGTGCAGCGCAAGGCTGACTGTCTGAGCACCTCTTCTGGATACCTCAGACTTGCCTGTTCTGGAATCAGAGTCATGGACTGTATAGTACATTGTATAACTTATGGTAGAGGGCTAAGAAGTATGTAATTTCTTTACTTTTTTATAAAACTACATGTCTGCTTCATTATAAGATATCAATCAAAATCAGGGAAATTTGTTGTGTTTTTTTTTAAGAAAAACTAGAGAATTAGTGCACTCTAAGATAAATGTCAGCAGGAGGACTGACAAAACCAGTGACAAAAACACCCTGAGTTACAGACCCTACTTTGTATACTCAACTCAAACGTAAACTGGTCAGAGGACAGAGCATCACATCCCACTTCCAGGTGCAGCCCCACCCAGGAAACGTGCTTGGTGCTTTCTTGAAGGAGCGTACCTCGGCATGTCCACTCAGGTCTCTGCTCCCGGCGAGTGAGCCCCATCTCAACGGTTACACACCTGGTATCCCAAGTCACACAGGGCTTCTGAAAACGCTGCCAGGTGCGACTGCCACAGTCACACTGGCAGGTGCCACTGCGGTTGAGAAGAAACCCCATTGCACCCAAAGACCTCTTCAGTGTCCTGTAACCACAGGATCTACACCAGAGCACTGCAAGGAGGTGTAAAAAAACCCCAAACCCCACCACCGCCAAAGCCCCAAATCACCCTGCAGCTGACTTAGTCCGGATTTCAGATCGTCTCAATCAACAGCGTGGCACAGTCTCTCCTCTAGCTGCTATTAAACACCACGGGCAGAGGCGATGCTGTGCCACTGCCAGGCAGGGCCCAGAGTGTTCTCTCTCACATCCCTGCCTTCTCCCTGCTGTCCTGCAAAGTCAACACACAGTGTCTGGCCAGTAACATGCAAGACCTGGGGTTTCCTAGACACACAGAATCAAAACCTTGCCTCCTTTTAAATACTACAGCAGAGCTGTCGATGTAACGCACCAGTGGCACGACAGCTTTCTCACTGGGGAATGAGATTTTGGTTTAATGGCCGACTTGGGCATTCCCAGCCCAGCCCTGGCTGAAGCAGAGCTTCACGTTCAGTGGCAGTGGCAAAGCCCTCACCGGCAACGTCACTGCTGACCTCTTGCTGAAGTTCAGAATATGTCATTCTGTCAATACCATCTACCTTGATTATACCAGGCTTTATATACAATGGGTTATGATCCCAGAGGGATGAAAAGCTTTTCCAAATTAAAAGCAGCATTTTAAAGAGGAAACACTCATACATTCCTATGTAGTTTTCATTTGATATCCTCAAGGCTAACCCCAGAACTCGAAGTCATGTTGATTGGAAGTGAATGTTTTTTCTGAGTGCAGCCATCTTATGAATTTAATGGAAGAAGGGAAGTAATAAAAATGTGCTCCATACTTTAATTAGTTCCCTCATAACATGGCATTTCCAAAATGGCAGTGCCAAAGAAAATCATTAATCCAGGAGAATGGACAAAGGCACTGTATGGGGCAAGGGACAGACCTCCAGGAGACACACACATCTTTTTTTTTTCCTCTTGCTAGTAAAGCTTACCTCCTCAAAGACCAACTCCAATTGTTCAACTTGAATTTGTACCAATATTAAATATTAAGCCACTTTCTGTTTCTTTAGCCTAGCTATAAGATTATCACAATTGGAGATCATACTTTGTATGCCTTGAACTGCAGCAGGAAAAATGTAAATGCCCTTTCTGAACACACATCCACTGGGTACTCCAGGTGCTAGGCTGAAGCTGATGCCATCATGCAATCATTTCAACATCTGCATTTCACTAGGTGAGTGAGAAAACCTGTGTCAGATGTACAAAAGCAAACACGACCTGCTGCAAATGGCAGACGTCTTTCCCAGCAGTCAGCCTTCAGGCCTATGCGTGTTTGCCTTACACATTTCTAGTGGTAGCAACCTCTGGCAGAAGTTGTGGCATCAGCTGTGCCACAGGAAGGAACTGAGGAAGTGGCAGAAGCCCCAAGACACCTCTGCCTCTCATGGTCTCTGGTTACCTCTTGCTGGCCATCAGGCAGGGGCAGGTGTGGAAGTTTATAACAGGAGAGGAACTCAGGGAAGAAGTCACAAGAGCAGAATTACAAAGCTCAGGTAACAGCACAGGGGTGACCAAATGCAAACAAACAGCTGTTTCAGGAAAAAAATGCCTGCCTCAATCCCAACAGACTGGGGGAAAAAACGGGAGGATGATTTGACCAGTTTCTATGGCAGACCTCCTGCCTGGATCTGCAACAACCACACAGCCCCACAAGAGCCACAACGTCTTGGTTATAGAACAGAAATCAGTACCTGTGTGCGGTTGAATGCTACTCTTGCAAAGACAGCTTGCGACACGCTGGCTCTCTTCAGCTCATCTCTGACTTGCTGGTAAATATCTGGAGAGACTTCCACCGATGAATTTGATGGCTCTGGTTTGACAGCTCTAGGGATGGGTGGATGATTCAAGAACTGCTGGTTGATAGCTTGCGGGTGCTGGTGAGCCAATAGCCGGCTGACAGCGATCTGTTGGTTTATCAGATGGGCCATTGCTATCTGCTGCCTCACCAGTTGTGGACTGAGCTGAGGAGACAGGAGCCCAGGGTTTATCATTGTCTGCATCGTTGGCACTTGGTTTCGGATTGGAGTACTGTGGTGAATTTGGCCATGAGGAGACTGTTCGTTAGTTTTTCCCAAGGTTGCCAGCTGGTTGATATTTGGTAAGTGCATGGGACGCTGACCAAGAACACAATAGTCTGAAAGGTTTTCTCTTTCCACTCTTTCCACTGTTAAAAGAGAAAAATCAGTTTGCTGTCAGTTCAGTTCGCACTTAGAGAAAGCCTGGGGTAAGGCTTGCTGCAGGTCACTCTGCACAGCAGGACCTGCTTTAGTTTGCATAAAATCTTTACACAAAGTAAAAGCAACAACAGTTAACATTCTTTCAGACTACTCAGGCATCACCCACCGCTCAGGAAGCCTCCTTATCAAACCAGTAGCAGGTATCCTCTCTGGCCTCATTTCCTAGAGAAACGAGCTTGGATATTTCCACTTACACTGTCACTACCTTCTGACTCCGACAGAGCAAATAGAATACCTTCAAAAGGCATCAGTGTTTCAGGATCACTGACATTCAGGTGAACGAAAGGAACCCAAATTAGTAGCCGCTCGCACAGCCCAATGGAAACCAGACCATTCCCTGCGCAGCTCGTGGAACGGCTTCTCGTTACGAACTTGGCAACTATTATCTTTTCCGACATAAACTCTGCCTTGTGCCATGTGTGGGCAAAGTTATCTAGTAATGCCAATTCACCCAGGAGCACTAGAGCAGAATCATGTTGCTTGCGTGAAAGCCTGCTGCAAACCCAGGCGATTCACACGTGAGAAAACGTTCAAGCCATGGTTCCTGTAGCCCAGCCTCATCGCTATGAGTCTGTCCAGAAAACACAAAGCATTTCTGCATTAACATCCACTTTAAAGAAAGTGGCTTCACTCTCTTCACAAAAACTTTGTTTGGCACAGACCCGTGATCCTGAAGTGACACCACGCTACAAAAAATTAAGCACCACACACAAAATGTACGTACTGTAATTTTATATACTGATACATATTATGTCAGCAATATCACAATGTCTTTTCATGTCACTGCAAAACTAAATGCATGTATTGCAAAAGTAAATTTCCTCTAAAAGCAGTATTTGAAATAGGAAATTAAGTTTTAAAAGTACATAAGTGTAACTATTACTTAGACCATTTCAAGCAATCAGAAGTCATTGTACAGTAGGTTGCAGATTCCACGAGCCTCACTGCATGCAGTTGGATAGGCATTTATATATTGATCTGATACAGAAGAGCTCAGAGAAGCGTATCACGCAACTAGAAAACTGCTACCTCATCCCTGTATTGCTCTCAGCAAAGAGCAAGATATGATTTATTTCATCAATGCCATAATACTGTAATAACCTGTGTAATCATTAACAACTGTACAAGGCTTTTGAAGTCTTTTAAAGCTTGATCTATATAAAGCTTTGAAGCTTTACACAGTGAATGCTCAGGATGACAGGTTACCGATGACTTTGTCTGTTTCCTTCTAAATAGAAAGTCAGGTGTTTTCACCTTCCAGAGTTAATTGCAGATGGGGAGAGTTGAATTTTCGCTGGGGAGGGAATCAAGCCCTGAACACACACAGCTACCACCTTTAGAGCTGTCATTCCCGAACATCACGAGCACTGAATCTAACAACTGGGTGAACTAGTACCAGGATATTCTTGCAAGAAATTTTAACTCACTCTTCCCATTCTTTCAAAGGAAAACCCCACATCTTTAACCTTGTATAAAACAATTGCTTAAAAAAAGCTTTTAAAATAAAAATTTGGCATTTCTAAGAGAATGTTTAATTCCATTTTCCACAAAGGCTAATGTTTCAACCCGACTGATTTTCTAAGTAAGTTTTCACTCGTGCAGTGTATTTCAGCTATGAAATGCAATGCAGTATGTGCAATATGCAAACGCTACCGTCAGCAAAGACCATTTTATATGTTACTTGCAGGGTGCTGGAGACATAATGCAGTATTTCGGTTTGCCGAAAATATTGAAAATCCCTATTTCAATGCTGCTCCTCGTGGTGTCAGCAGCCCTCCTGGAAAATCGGGTACAGAAGACTCCATACCGCTGGCTTTAGGAACAGACACAGCATCAATGTGAAGTATGAGACGCGAGCAGTGTGAATAGCACGGATGGGCCTGGCGTTGGTGTAGAGATGTCACGTGTGGGGAGGGGAGTGGGGAAGAAGGCTACGTTCTGCAGCATGGACAATCCAGGGCCCACGGGACCACACTGACCATTGCCTCCTCGGCCTCCCTGCAGCAAGCCTGCTCCTGAGTAACGTCATTAAACACACCCAGTTGCCTGCAAAACCAAATGTAGTTATCCCAAAGGTGCAGTAGCTATTGGGCAATCGGGAATTAATCTGATGTAAATGGAATAAAGATGTTGCTCAGTGTACATGAAATGCTTGGAGCATCCTGCTACAAGAAAACACAGTAAGAACTACTTTCAGTCTTCATTTACACCTCTAGAGATCTTGGGTCCTTCTGCTAGAAGTTTCAGAAGAGCTGAACTAAGTTCTAAACTATTTTGCAGTTTAAGAAACACACAGAGAACAAGTCACTGAAACCAACAAATTACTACTTGTTAGAACACAAAAACAGTAACCAAGTGTTTTTGAAAACTTAGTGAGAAATAAATATAAATAACATTCACTTTCTGGGCTGAGCTACATTTGCCAAGTTTCCACCCACTCCTGACTTTAGTGCCAAGTTATAAACCCCTATAAAAATAAAGTTTAAGATGAAAAGGCTGCCAGGCTGTTAATCTCTGCAGTGCTACTTGGAATTACAATTACACAGAGACAGCACCTGACTTGCCTCCATAGGTGTATTGTTCCCTTATTATCAGTTTCCTTTTTCGATCACATTAGACCATACAGCCATGCACATACTCCCAATAAACAAACCAGATTCTAGTCACTTCAACCACTTCAATAATAAAAGGTTACCATTAACAGTTACGCTGGATGGAAAAAATGCGCATTACTCAACTCCTCAAAACTCCTTCCTTCTCTAACACATTGCCCATATCAGATTCCCTGTTGTTCCCTCGTAACTCTAGGCTGGTAGGGCTCTGTGGGGCTGGGCAGGAGTATGCCTCAGACAACCCCAAGATAGAGCCTGGCTCTGCCCTCGGAGACCAGCCAGCTTGCCAAAAATGCTCCAAGAAGGAAGGGACACAGGAGCCACAAAGCTGCTGTGACACCAATGTTCTGCCTCAGACCTTCCTGAGATAGTATTTTTCCATTTGTGTCCTCCATTTTCCGTGTTCCTACCCCATTACAGCCTTTCCCTTATTCTTCTCATGTTTGCTATTGCTCCAGTCAAACTGGGGACACCTTTACAGCTCTTGTAGTCCTGTATGAACTGGCTGGTACTTGAATATATTGGAATACAAAGTGGTGAAGACAGAGCAGCAGGACCTTTGGGAAGGAAGGGGCTCCATGGACGTGTGCTGCCTACGTTCAAGTACTGCTGATAAGCTTCCTCTGCTAGCAATGCCTGTGCTGGCTCAACAAAAACTGGTCCAGGAGGCTCTTGCTCACCTCCATCTGTGGTGTGACCACAGGAAGAGACATGGCAGCGCTTCCCTTTTCTCCCTGCATTGCACTGCCTGGTATATGATTCTGCAGCTCTTTGCTTGAAGAGCTCTTTTAAACCAAGTACAATGGTACTGTCATATTTCAGAGCCACCCACCCTTCTGAAGCCATACACTAGGTAGGCAGATAGAAGGTGACTGGACAACAGATACTGTGCTAAGCTCAGCAAGCAGCTCTCAGAGCACTCCAGGAGAGCATCTGCCCTTCCTTTTCCTATACTCCCCCTACAATATGCCGCTACCTCTACAAGACAGTCAGAAACCAACAAAATCCCCAGACTGGGAGCAGCAAATTGTCATATTTCAGTGCTCCTTTCTCTTCTGATAATGATTACCACGTGCATCAATGTATTTCAACTCCATACTGAGTCAGAGGCTGCCTGGACACAGCACAAAAGGAACCCAGTGCACCCTTCTGCTGTGCAATGCTCTTAACCTCTACCCAAATCTTCCTTGCACAGTCAAGCAGCACAATAGCTTGGGGTGGTCCGCATGCAACTTTCCATCTGAAATAAAACCAGCTCAAAAGATTTAAAACAAGATTTATTTCTCCACCTTCCCTTCCCCTCACCCTTTATTTTCACTGAGCTGTTAATAGGAACATTCTGACAAACAGCCTGTGGGGCATTTAGGGCTTATGGACGGCACTGAACTGACGGGCAGCGCTGGAAGCCAAATTCCTGTGCACAATAACGGAAGCGGCAGGGAGAGCAAGAGCACAACAGTCTCCCAGCACTGCGCTGCAGTGGGGACACAGAGGATCTGCCAGCACCCACAACCCGGCGAGTCCCGAACTTCTCGGTCGCACAGGCAGACAGGCACTTTGCCCCAGAGTAGGAAAAGGCTGGTAAAGAAACGTTTTGTAATAAGTTACTAGCCGGCAGAATTGCCATGCTTCAGTTGTGACAGGATGTCACCACCCAGGGCAGTTCTCCAGTGCTCCAGAGTTTGCTTCTTTGTTTTATTTATTATTTAAAACCTGGTGATCATAAAAGCCATTACCAGCAGTGGTAGAGCTCTGTCAACTCTGGTATGACCCACACTAAGCTTCAGACAGAAAGGTTCCCACATTTTCTCCTGGCTTAGCACGATCCTACTCACTGGAGCAAGACCTGAACTTTGGAGCTGTGCTTGGAGGACGAGGTGCTCTTGGGCACAGGACCACCCTCTGCCTCGGAGACAGGGCTGCTGCGCTGTGCCAAAAGGGTCCCCTCTTGCTTACACTACAGAGCTAGGAACTACCACTTGGCAAATAACAGAGCCACTCCAGGCACAGGAGGTGCTTTTAAAGTGGTAATTCTATATCTTTTAATCTATAATTAGAATAATTACTTATTTCTTTTAATCACAGCCCACTTAACCACTTCAGTGCAAAGGGCTGGTCTGAGGAGCCTCATCTTCTGTCAACGTCTAGTCTCCGTGTTCACCCAAAGACGTTCACTGACTTCGTTTGCTGCCTGATCTCTGCCTGGGCCAGTTGCTCCCGCAGTCACGACCGGAGAAAACCCGGGCTGACTGGAGAGGTAGACTTGATAAGAAGTTTTACCTTTTAAAACCTTCTCGTTCCTCCTGCAGGGCAGCAAATAACCTCAACACAGCTACGGAGCACATAGAGAAATTGTTTGGCCACCAGCTGTGGGTAGCAAAGGCCTTTTTCCAAGCCTAATGGAAAACAGACAGGAAAGGCCATCGTCTGTTCTTTGTTGTGTTGCAAATGGTTCCGTTCCCACCAAAGTACCTATCGCCATTTTTGTGTTTAGAAGAACCACCATTAAAAGTGGGCCTTTGATCAGCATCAGCTTCAGGTGAACTGAGCTGAGTGTGCTAACACTGCTGACTCTCCCTGTGCTGCTGACCTCGTCCTTCCCTTGTCCTAAAGACTAGATCTAAGCCATCCCTTGGGCCACAGAGATACTAACATGTCTTCCGCCACTTCAAGGGCTGTTCTGGGACTGCGTTGCTTCCAAAGATGCTTGGCAGAAGAGCTTAACCCACAATCTTATTTTGGCGTTACTGTACAGGTTCAAGAGGGCATACAGAAGTACGAACTCAGTTCTTCTTAATCACGTTAACGTTGTTTTTAGGCAGGACATACCAGATCCATCTGGCTGAGAAGAGCATTACGTTGAAGGCGCTTTAGTGACCACCTGGTCTAACACATGAATACTGGTCAGGTGAAATGGAAAAGGAGAAGCAGGGTAAACGTTACTCAGACCTGTCTGACAGAAACACAGAGAGTAATGGCTTAGATGGACTGATGTTCTCATCTGACACAAAAATATCTCCCTTCCTGTCAAGCTGCTGTGACAAGAGTCTGTCCTGCTATTTAAGTGATACTGCTTTGTGGGCACCTCAGGAGGGAGGGGCAAACCTCCCAGAACACCCAGTCAATTGTGCAATCCCTCCAGCATGCATCTCTTCCCGACTCATAACATCAGAGATGGTGACAGGAATGAGACACAACACAAACATCATTAAGCCAGATCTATAAACTCTTCAGATACTTCCAGTGAGCAGAACTCAATTCTGCTCTCAAGAGTTATGTACTCTACCAAATCCAGGGCATCACGGACAGCCACACTGCAGCTTTCACACCAGGTTTTCCTCCCGTTCCAGTCTAATCTCCACTAACGCTTACTTTCTAAAAATTCCTTTCATTTTGAGCTAACATGTCACTGTTTGGCAGCACACAAAAATATTTTTTAAATATGAAGGAAAATCCATTTTGAGATTCTGCCAATTGAAAAAAAAAGTGTTTGCTTTGTAGAAAACGAAGACGACCATTCTTTACTAAGAATCCAAAAGTGGCTGGATTGAAGCCTCAGCACACAACTGGTCCTTGCTGAGAAAAGCACCATACTTGGAACAGGAGACACTTTAAAACCAGAAAGTTGAGTGACATTATTTAAGCAGGTTTGGACAGCATCTCATCATTTTAAAAGGTATAATGTCCCTGCAGGGCAGGGATAAGTGACTAGGCAGTTTCTCTGCCGAAAGGCTTCAAACCTTAACCGTACTGATGTGTGCTCCCTAAAGCAGCAACGGTCGCAGCTCCAGCCACCCGCACGCACAAGAGATGGTCTTCAGCGAACCACACGTATCCTGCCACGACACGTGGACTCCTAACAGCAAGAGCCACTGCTCCAAAACAGACAGAAGACATGAAAGACATTCTGCAAAGCTGGAATTCATATATGCAGATACTTTTGATAAAAGTTAAGCTTAAGTAAAAAAAGAAATACATTTCAAAAAAAACCCAAACCCAAAGGGTCTGTTTTAATTCTCTTTGCAGAGAGGAATAGCCAAGGGGGCTACAACTCATAAAGCTCCTGCAATGCACTGCAGTGGGTAGATTGTTTCTTAACAATACACACACACAAATCCCCTAGACTGACACTTAACGTC
This sequence comes from Eurystomus gularis, assembly GCA_013400335.1. NCBI lineage: Eukaryota > Metazoa > Chordata > Aves > Coraciiformes > Coraciidae > Eurystomus > Eurystomus gularis. The sequence goes on along the minus strand of VZZY01004006.1, from coordinate 65,480 downwards.
AGGGACAATGCTGAAACACAAAATGCTTATGCGGGTGTGGAAAACAGTAGTCGCAGGGTCCATAACTCTTGCTGGATCTCGACAACTTTAAACTTATGTTTAAACACAGATGCCACTTTTTCCTCAAGACCGATGCAAACTGATGAACTGCTCTCCTCATAAAACAGCACAGCAGCCCACGGACTAAGGGAACATCTCTGAGTCAGAGATGGTCTTCAGGTCACGGATGTCATCTAGATGCTGAAAGTCAGCTTGCCTGTGAAATGATGTTATTTTCTTCCCTTTTTCCAAAAGAAAGTGAGGAAAGACCTATTTTTAGTGAAATAAATACAGAGTCAGGAGTGTAAAAGTAAGCAAAGGAAAAATTACGGTAATGTCAAGAGCCACAGAGCTGACCTCAATGACCCTGACTGGTTTAGTGCCAGAGCTGCAGCTAATACCCAGACAAGATATCAGATGATCTCCTCTGAAAAAAACTTGGGATTTCTGCCTCAATCTGTTATGTAAAAAAGCAAAGGTTCAAGATCTTTATAAGCCTATATGGACATACATGGATAGAGATCACTCTGTTTACACAGAGAGAGACATACACACACGTATCGATAAATAGGGTATTTTTTTAAAGTCAAAAACACTGCTTGGAAAAGATCTGGTGCGTGCCTTTTCCTGAGGCTTCTACAACATCTGCTTCAGAGGAACAATTAAAAACCATTCCTCAAAGCACATAGGAACAATTTTCCCCAGACTTGCACTGGCATTATCACGGTGCCGCAATCCTAGGCTCCTTCAGCCTGGATATAAGAAAGCTGGGAGCCCTTCTGAATCCCGCTTCTCATCCCTCTCAACCTACAACAGCCTCTAGAACACATTATAAGAAAACCAGATTGCCCTGTCTATCCCTTACGAGAAGTAAGCAAACATACTTTCAAGAATAAAACAGCACACAAACAACAAATCAGTAATATTGGAAAAAATCAAAGAGCAGTCAAAGCAGATCCTCCGTTTAAGGAAGCTATGAAAGCTTTTTCCTACATTGCTGATCTGCTGAAATAGAAGCAACTGAGCCTTCCTCCTTTAAACTGAAAAGCCTTATCATTCCACAAAGACCTGGGGACAGCCACACTCTCAGAACTCACATCCACGGAAAGCTCTATTTTGACAGCCACTGATGGCAGGAGCGAAGACGAAATGTTCTTAATACACAGACAAATAAATAAGTCTTTTTATTTTTAAGTTCTCAATGTATTTATTTCTCCCCTCTGCCTTCCTAACTCCCTCCCACCAAGCTAAGTCGTGTCACCAGGCAAAAAGAAAAAATTCACACCAGTTAAAGAGTTTCAGTTGTGAAAGAATTTTGATACAGTGATAGCCCTCCCGATAAAAATAAAAAGCATGACACTTGAAAGTGAAATATCTATTGAGAAATAGAGTTGAAAAATAGTCTAAAAGTCACGAACCCAAAACACTGGGCAATGAGGAGGTAACTGGCACAAGTTTTATCCCTTGGCAGTGATCTGAGTTGCACGGCGCAGCTCTGAAATATGTCTCTCCATATATACCTATAGTTTAGTGCTTTAGTTACTTATATGTACGTATGGGTATATAGTTACTTTAAAGGTCTTATTTTTATTTGTGTATCTATTTGTTGATCAAATTAAGAACCAATACAAGCCTTTTAAACAATCATTCAAATCCTGAATTTCCACAACATTGAATACGTTCTCGCAGCTTCAGCACGTCCAGCATCCAGAGAAACCGTTTGAGCGGTTCTCAGCTCGAGAGAAGCATCCCCGTGGGACTTGGCAGTAGAAGGACACGCCGAGAACCACTTGACTGAGCCACTGCTATATATGGCTGTTGTCAATTAATACGCAACCTTTATTAAAAAGGGGGGACTCTGATTTTCATTCAAGTACATTTAAACACGCTTAAACCCCGTCATGTATGCACTGCTCGGCGCTAAACACCTTTCCCCCCTCAAGAAGAAGGAAAAAAGGTAAATAAAAAGAGCTTTCAAAAGGCTTCACATAGTAATACTAAATTCATATACGGTGCACACTCCGAACAAAGTTACAATCCAAACTACAAATCTTAATTAGCACCTCAAATAATTACAGACATCCCCATCCATGAGGGGAAGGAGAAAGTTCACAGAAGAACTGTGAGCTTTTTGTTCTTTTGGTTTCCCAGCTACTGCACATTTTCCATTAGAACTGTGCTAATACAAGCTCTCCTTCAAATACATGCCTGTATCCCAAGGAGACTGCAAAGGGTGGACATCCTGCTACAAACTCACTGGTGCCCTCAGAGCCAGCAGGAGACCAAAGCCTCCATCCCCACCCCAGCCAGCTCCCCAGTCTCTCTGTGTACTCATGCTCAGGCTGCTGAGTAAACTGTGAATGTCTTCAAACCTTAAGGGGCTGGGGCAGGGTGGGAGAAAAAACCCTAGCAGAATTTTATTCCAGCATCGTCTTGACACAAGACAAAATTACCATGCTGAGCTGAACTAACTGAAAACTTTTTTTAAATTACAGGCATAAATAGTTTAGCTGTCTTTTCAGCGGGTTCAACTGAATGCACACTGAGAATGTTTACTTGAGATTTGATACGATTCCGTTTGTGTACAGCTTTTACATCTGTTGCTAATGATATCAAATTATTGATTGTTCACTTTCTTATATTTATTTAAACATTAACTATATACTCAGCAACCTGATGCTCTGCCTTTTTTTTTTTCAGGGAACTTTTTATTTTTGCCTGTCTTTAGTTGTAATTACTTTGATCTCCCAGAGTGTGTAATTATTTTACTGTTTATTTATTTCCATGAGAAAGGAAAAAAGTTTGACCTGGGAGATCTATATGTGGCAATTTGTAACAGAATCACATAGCTTATGTTTAGGAAATCATGGTTTTGATTAAGAAGCAGCCATTTAGTTCCCACTGTTTTATTAAAACAGACATTAGCAGATAATAGGAAACACATTTAACAGTGTAGGCTGCATTTAGTTTGCAACATCAATAGTTATTTTGAAGCCCCTTCCTATTCTGCATTTACCACAGCTCATGTGAATTGTTTTTTGCTTTTACTTTCTAATAACCAGCTCTAGAGTTACACATGGATATAAGTGCTGGTCCCAAAGACTCTAAATTGCAGTTTTACCTAATCTATTCAGATTACAATGCAAAAAATGAATTGTTGCATCATCCATCCACCTTCATGGAAAATCTAAGTCCTTTTTTTTTTTAAAAAAAAAATAAATTATTAGAGGAGTATGTGGTGACTGAAGCACATAACTCAAGTTACTGATTCTGCATACTAACTGAGCTGCTTGGTAGGAACATCTCCTACAGAAAAGGAACAAAACGTCATGAGAACAGAGATGATGAGAACTTGAAACCTCCCAAGAAGTGCAGAAGTCTTCCTGCTTCCAGGCGGTTTAGATTACTGCCCTGAAGTTGCTGTTTATTCTCCATGCACCACAGTACCTGCCATAGACTCTTTGTTTTCTCTCCCACTCATATGGTTGATGAATCAACACTACTTGAACTGCTTTACAGCAGCTTGTGTTTACTTCACACATACCTTAACCTTCCTTCTTCTCCTCCTACTAACACACGCACACACTTCCAAACAGCAACGGCTGGCTGTGTCTCTTTGAATAGCACAGATACGGAGTTATCTGGCAAACTCTTCGGGTTTGGATCCTTGACCTCTTGATTGAGGTCTCATTCTGCTTTTACTGCACTTAACAACTTAACTGTGCACTTACTAAGTAAAAAAGTAAGAGCTTAAAGAATTCAATGCTCTAAGAATGGAAGAAAGCGGAAGACTGCAGCGTGCTAGAAACACTCAGAAGCTGTAGTGGCATCTCTACAGTTAAGAACACTACAGTGGAGAGCTTCCAGTGCCTCTGCAACTGGCACCCTTGCCCAGTTTGGAAAAATGAAGGGAAAAGAAAAAAAAAAAAAAAAAAAAAGCACTCATCTCTCTTCTGCTAGAATGGCAAGTAAAAGCAATTGGTGATGACCTTGAAGCTGTTTGATTCCTTTGATTGTTTTTTAACCAAGAGGATATGTTAGAGCACTTAGAATAAAATTCTTTTATTAAGAGATACCATTTAGAGAAAAGAAATGCTTCTGAGCCACACAATGGCAATTTAGAGAGAGAAGAAACTACCCCATTTATCTGGCATGAGGGCAAACACATACCAAAACGTCCAATCAACATTTTCACTTGAAGCCTAAATCATTCTAGTAGGTGAAAAGCAATACCTCTGTTTCCTCATCTGCACTGTAACCTCACTTCTACCTGAACAAGCTTCCTTCTAGACACAAGGAATTTTACCATAAAACATTCTCCTTTTCTGCTTTGCCGCTAGTGAAAAGCTAATTGCTGCACGGCCTCTTACAGGTATGCCCCACACAAGCCAGGCGTGCAGAGGACAACCAGATGCCTCTGAACTTGTTCTGATATTTTTACGTCATTTTGCTTCACGTGTTCCAAACTCAAGTAACAGACTCTTTATGGTATTATGAAACAGATTTCTGGTCTGTCCTATAGAAACAAAACAAGTAACCTTTCATAGCTCATGTATGCCAGCCTTTTAAGAGAAAAAGATGGCAGAGTCTTTTAGAAAGATGCTAATCTTCATGCAACTAAGAACACAATGGCTTCTCGACAAGGCCAGGACATTCCGTTTCTGCATCATTCTTGTGAATCCTGTTATGATTTTCCTGGCCAATGAAAGGATCACAAACAACAGTAACAGCCTGAGTCTTCTTTAGGACAATGCATCTTCCCTTCAGTGGTGTAACAGAGAGAAGAACTATGAAAAAACCTATCACAGCAGAAGGCTCATCTCCAAGGCTGATGGACGCAGGGAGAGAGGAGCCAGTCGGCATTGTGGAAAAGCTTTTGACCATCCCCAAGCTCCTGCTCAAAGNCAATACCAGAGAACAACGGCGAGGGACTGAACCCGAGCGAAGTTCAGGGCGAACTGAGCTCCAACTGAACCACTCCCAACAGAACTGGCCCCTCCCCGGAGGTGGCCCCGGGGCATGACGTCAGCATGGTATAGAATTACCTGGCTCCACACAAAATTAACCCTGTCCTGGCCAACCCAGGACAGTCTTTTAAAACAAAAACCCTACCAAAACAAATGATCCAGTACACATGCAAGTCCCTTCCCAAAGCAAAGGATGAATAAAAGAAAAAACTATGTAAGATGGATGCTCATGACATCACTTTGTGTACTACAAGAGAGTGATCAGACATTTCAGTGGCGAGAGTGGAATGAACTTCTGTAGAATCCACTGCTAACCAACTAATACAATTTCAATGTACCAAAAATAGAAACAATGTGCTGTTTTCATCTTAACTTCAGTGGGTGCAGCGCCTTGTTATTTAGCAACGTCTCCTAACAATCAGGTGTTAAAATTCTCTGCTGGTATCATGAGAAAGCCTGGCAGGAATGCCAGTACACTTTGTGGGATTGAAAACAGAGAGCAAGGGCACATGGAACTTAGAAAGACAGTTTTTTTAGCTTTCGTGAATAAAATGCAACTAAGGTAATTTACACAGTAATCCAACTTTTAAATCCGGAGATACTAGACCTATTTTTCCAAAGCGTTTTAGCTTAATTCAAAACACAGTTGATTTTTCAGCACAGCTAAATGGGATATTTTAAGCATGTTTTAAATGTCCTGTGTTTTCATGCCAGCCTTGTTCATAAAGTATCAGATTTAATTTCAGCTGTGCTGTGACTGTGCCCTCTTTGTAGACAAATTCACTAATATTATTGTAGCTTATTATCACTTAAAGCAAATAACCTCAAATTGTCAGCAGAAGTTCAATAACTTGGAAAGTCACAAAAAAATCAATTTACCTTTAATCTTCTTGTACTTTTTGTACCATCTCCCAAACTCCTGGCACTTGGTTGCTGACACATTGGCATAGTATGTGCTATTTACAATGGATGAAATCATACTCTGGAAGTACAGAAAGAAAGAAAAAAAAATGTTTAAAAATATCTTGCACAGTTAGAATTCTTTTCCAGAGAAAGTGAATGACATGCGAGTGCACAGTGATCATCCATTTGTGATTTTAAAACCAAAAGAGGCGTCTGATGAGCACAAAAATTTGGGTTCATTCTATATTCCCAGCCATAATTAAAATTACAAAATAGTAATTATTATTTTGCGTAATAATGTAAAAATGATGCAGTACAAACCTAGACGGAGACCTGCAGCTCAGGCTGAGGGGAGCAGTTCTACTTTACTTGTGATATTACAACATCTAAACTTCAGCTGCGTAACAACAGGCAGGGCCGTTCAGGAACACGTGCTCACCACACCCAGGTAAGACCAAGCACGATTTAGCAACCAGGTCCTAAAGGTAAGATTAGCTGCTCCAGCATGCAAAACCCCAATAAGGCTTTTCAAATGTCTCTGTTCTGCTTCTAAATGCAGCAAGACCACACAGCCAAGAATCAGAGAACATCCATGCTGCCCGCTGCAGAACAACAGTTAGGCAAATAAGCTAAATTAATATAATTTATAGAAACGTGTGATTAGGCCTTGTGTGAAAAATCACCCGAAGGGGAAATTAACAGTGCCATCCAGAGTGAAGGAAACTACACACACTGCACTACAGAACAGCCAGGAATCACAAAAAAGCTCAATAGAACTGAAATATCACTTGCTTCACCACCACCCCTCTCCACTCTTTGCAAACTCCTTCTGATCGACCCTTAGCACAAGCCAACTAAAGCAGAGAGATGTAGAGTTGTTTTGCAGCACGTGATGCCCATAAAAACTATACTTTACACCGGGAGTGACTCTACCCACAGGGTGGAAAGAACCTGGTTACAGATCATAGAATGTTAGGGGGGTTGGAAGGGACCTCTGGAGATCATCAAGTCCGACCCCCTGATAGCTCTTCCTTTTTTTTTTTTCTCCTCCCTTCATCCATTCTATAGAAGCAGCATCTTTTTAACAACCTTACGCTTTGCTTCCTCCCACCTCTGAACTCTTCCAGGGTCAAATCATTCCCAGCATGTGTACATTTCCAGCAGGGAAATGCAATCTTCCACCACGAAGACGTGGGAGCCCGACGAACCTTCTCCAGAAATCACATTTTCCCTATGCCCTTCTTCCTCGCTTAAGTCGAAGCCCAGGAAGAGCTCCGTCACATTGTGTGAGCTCTGGGCACAAAGACGAGAGAGCGAGGACCATCTCACAGCTCACCAAGCCATTTACTGGAGGTTCAAGCTCTGGCCCACTGGCTCCTGCCAGCTCTTGTGCAAAATGGAATCTCGGCCACCTCTGGAAAGCTACAAGGCTTACTCCATTTTAACAGTGTTTTAAAAGCAAAAACATACCCTCCCTCTTCAAGATTTATCCTGCCTTCTCCCCAATTCGCTGTAGTACCACAGGACTGCAGCTGTTCCTGATCTCTTGAGTTTTGGGGACTTAAAAATGCGAGAAAAGTGGGGAGACTCAGGATAACTGGGCGGCGCAGATTAGTTTCAGTCTTCAGCAGATAATTTCACTTTCAGTAAAGAGGCTCTTCTGCTTTTTCACTTTAGCTTTCCCTTCAAAGGCTGATACAGCGCACTGCAGGAGAGACTGAAGGCCATGAAGTAAGAGCCTTTTTCAGCAGCAGCTTCACTTTCTAAAACTGCGACTCAATTTTCTAATTAAAATCAATATTTTGAGACGTAAACCTAGCATTGTGGCAGTCAGCAGCAATTCCCTCCCCATAAATCCTCCCTTGCTCTAAGTCATTTTAACAAGCAACAGTATTCTGAAAGCCTGACATGGAGAAAGCCTCTGCTAAGGAAGGATTCTTAAAGTTGAGCTAAGATAACTTGGGGTATTTTTGTGCCACTTTAGTTAAATTTCCAGTCACTAAGGAAGGATGGGGAAATGGTTTAGCTCTGTCTACATAGGAACTTGGTTTTTCCATTTTTTTCTTCCTCCACCAAATCCTCTCGCTCTACAACAAATCAACGTTACTGAAATTCTAGGGCTATGAAGTACCACAGAATATATTAACCCGTTAACCTTTATTTGAGAAAGGAAAGCTTAACCTAAACAGTAAAATCAAATAGTAAATCAACCACTGGTGACAAGTCCCAGTACAGATTCTCTTTAACTGCTTGACAGTAGAGCAGGGGAAAGAACTGTAACAACTTCCAAAATACGTATCCCCACTATTAAACGTAAAGGAACCCTAGGGGTATTTCTGCCAGGAATCTTGATAAGTCTGCAGAAAGGAAATATCCATTCAGAAAAGAGTGGCAAAAACACCCCACTGACTAATTGCATATTTCTAAATAATGCATATTATTTGTGGGAAAATCCTTACGGAAGGACTAGACTATGAGAAGTAGAAGATACGTTTGGTACGTGTATGGCCATGAAAACCAGGTGGAATGAAGCCTACTTAGCCCAGGAACTAAAGAAATATCCACACAAAGAAAATCCGGTGCAGTAAGTTCGAGGAGAAAAATATGGGACATGCTCACATCCCAAGAAATCTTGCTCCAGCAAAGAGACAAAACACACGGTCAGTGCTGAAATGAGCTGTACGATACATGGGAAAGACAGGGGTCTCTATGCAAAGATGGAAATGCTGAAATAATTGGATTTCTCCCTGCCACACGCACTCCCTCCACCGACCCTCCTTCCCCCCAGCTCGGTTAACTGGGATTTATGTGTTTGAACAGGAGCCGTACGCTAAGGGTGGCTAAGCGGCAGCCACATAATACACCTAGCAGAAAAAAACCAGAACAATTTTAAATCAAAGTGAATGATTACATTTCCCATTAGCGGCAATCAGAACCCCCATCTGGGCTGCATGGAGAGCTTGGGCCCCGGGAAGCCGAGCCGGGAGCTCCCAGTGCTGCCCCTCTCCACTGCCGCACTTGATGCACTGCGAACATTAATAAACACCAGCACTGACTCTGCCGTTTGACTCCTAAGAGACCACTCTGCAATTTGCTGCTGTCAATAATATATTAACCACAAGGGGGTTGTAATGACATTTCACATTTGGCACGATATTTTTTAAAAACTGATTTGGGAGAAGGAATTGTGTTAGAGGCATATTCAGATGATGGTAACAGACAGCTCCTATACAACCTTCCATTGTATCTTCTGCATTTTGTGAGCCAAAATAAAAGAGACCTAAACTTTTTATGGCAATAATAACACAGGCTGCATTTTTTGCAGTCCCAGTTCAAGGGTTAGTCGCTACTCAAGCTCAATTATACCTGTTTGAAAAGTAAACAAGCTCAGTTTTCCACAGAAGCATCTCCTTTTAGCTTTGTCCACTAAACGAATTCAGGGGCAAGGATGTTTGATGCTGCAGTTCTGCCTTCAGTAATTTTGTAAACATATTTCAGACTGAGGCTATAGAAGGAGTAAACCAACTGCAGCATTTCCACCTGGTAGGCTTTGAAACTGAAGTGGGAGGAAAAAGACCCAGACTACAAATGAATTTGGAATACGAAATGATGCATAGTTTAGTTATGCTGGATATTGAAGAAGACTGGGCAGACACAACCATATGCTGCAATCATCATTAGCTGACCAGATTCCACAGATAATTCTATTTAAAGAAATTACACTTAAGCTGTGTGAAAAGAAAAATACTTCTGTATTCAGTGCACTTACACTCTGTGCGTATCTCGAGTCACTGCTACTCCTTTAGTAAATAAGGCAAGTTATATGGCTTTTCCCCACCCAGCCTTCCCATTCCTGTTAGTTCTGCACACCCCACACAGCTAAAGCGGAGGAACGTGATTCCTACCAATTGCAAAGACCTAAATTCTGCTCTGTATCTTACCTCTATGCTCTCCCTGGAGTTGTAATCATATCACAGTGAGGTAAATCTGTTCTGGCTACACACAGAAAGAATTCTCTTCATGGAGGATTTGGATCATGAATTGCAGGATAAGCGTATAGTGCAATGCAAGACAGGCCATCACAGGAGAAAAAATGTTGGCTACAGGCTAGCAAAGCAATAGATTTTTAGCAAGCAAGAATTATTGATGTTTTAAAGATAGGATCGGCAGATTAGCCTATGATTCTAATAAAGTTATTAGGGGGCAGCATATTTTTCACTCACTAGCAAAGTTACCTGTCTGGGTGCTCAAGTGTTTTTCAGTTTTTTTTCTGAGAGGCAAGGAGGACTCAATCATGAAAATTTTATGAATCTCTCATGATGACAATCTAAAGTACAAATAGAGCTCACGATATCTGTAGGAACCTGTGTCTTTGTGTCTTAGACATGACATCACTGCCGTTTATAAAGCAGTCATGGAGAATGTGACTGAGTTTTTGTTCTTTTTTTAACATAATTATATATACATTTGTTGTTGTTTCCTAGAAATTGGGGCACAACTGTTTAAACAGCATACTTTTTATCACAGATGAAGGCCGATGAGAGCTACCCATGGGTTAGTGGGGGAGGCAGGCCTCTGCTAGTGGGAAGAAGCCACTCAAATCTTGCACTTGAGGATCATTAGTCCTATTGCAAAAGGTTCACATAACAATCTAAAAGAATTTAAATGTCCCTGAACAGCAGAATAAAATCCAGCGAATTCATCCATAACTTCTACCTGGCAATGTACTAAAAAAACACGGTGTATAGATACTCTTTTTTGCATTAACTAGAATTTCTCCTTTTTAAAGAAAACAAGAAACTGAATCAGTGTTTCTGGAACTGTTTCGCCTAAGCCCTTTACTGAACAAATGTGAGCTTTAGATCTTGCAAATCTGGCTTTCCCTAAGCCTGCTAAAAACACTGACCTGTGAGAGAGGGCATTCTTTGGCTAATGTGCTCTGATTCATCTCTTTAAGCAGTTCCTTTAAGGCATTGCGAACTGTGGCGTGGTTCCACTGCTCTGCTGGCAAGTCTTCCAACTTTGAACAACTGTTAAAACAGAAAGCAAAAAGTACATTGAAACATCACCTTCACAAACGCTTTCTTTGCCCACAAGTGCCACAGACCTTTCAGCAGCGAGCACAACCTTGGAGCTTCCTGCTTAGCCAGCCCATCAAGTTGTTTCTCCCCTCCTTCCCCTCCCCTCCAAGCCTGACTCCCAGAAGAAACGTAGTTCAACTAAAAGGACAGTACGTGGCAGGAACAGCAGCTGATTCTACTATGATATTATATGTGTGCATAACCATTCCCTCTGGGGCCTGGTGGACGGCACAAAACTGTGTAAAGCAAGCCCCAGAAATGGCTGGATAAAGCCATACTCTCCAGACAGAGAAAGATACTCCTCCTGGGAGAGAAAAATAAACATTGATGCCACACTGCCGCTAACAAAATCCCTGAACAGCAAGGGCCCTCACTGTGTGGAGGCCTTAAAAAATGAATTTCATTTTATACAGGTTCTTATACTGCCCTTATCACTGAAGTATCCAAGAGCCTTTCAGAAACACATTTAGCCATATGCTCAACATCTGTCACATGTAGTCGATTCTCACTTCCATTCTACAAGAATTGCACATGTAGTGAAGCTTTTGTCTTCAAGTGACTTGTGCCTCTTTTAATTTACCAAGCTGAAGGTCTGTGTCTACATACGTGGGGACAGACCCAAGAAGCACATCAGGAAGTTGGGAGAAGCTTGTCATTGCCATTCATGCCTGAGAGGCTTAACACACGCTCTCCAATCAACCTCTGAGGTGGTTCTGCCTTCTGCCTAGACAACCTGGCTTTACCCTCAGAGTTGAAAGTTCAGTTGTGCTTGAGGAGTTTAAGTAGTCAATGACCATCTTTATCTCAAAGTCATGGACTATCTTTTGTTTACATGGCATCCAGGCATTCAAGCACTTTGAAGATAAAGAATAGAGACCTTGATCTTGGGTTGATACCCTCCAGTAATACAGACTGACAGTAGGCTAGATGGACTCCTGGTAGCTCATACTTCTGAGAGATGAGTTACTGGACTCCACTTTTATAGCAGCTACAGGCTCTAGATGCTCTTTTATGACTACGCTGCACAGATACAGCCTTGCTGAGAAATTATAACAATTTGTAAAACCAAGGAAAGGCTTGTTAGTGGGAACTGGAAACCCCAAGCCCCATCAGAGATATAACAGGAAAGAAGTGCTGCTGTTTGGTAGGTTAACATCAGTGAGGCACCAAGGACTTCTGAATTCCAAACTAAACAGGCGGAGTACCTGCCACCAAAGGACACACACACACATCCCAGTGGAATCCTTGTCTGCTCAGGTCAAGCGTCTAAGAATTGTGAGCAAATTATTTCAGGACGTCTGTAATTTTTCTCTCTTTCCTCTGACACGTCCTGGCCATAGAGCTAAAGCAGACCGCAATGTAGTCTTACCAGCAGGTCTAGAGTGAGCCATGCACTGCAGGGACCTGCTGCAACTCCTCATGCGGACAGCAGTAACTATTTGAGGACTCTTTTGAAGGCCAATTGAGTGAAGGAGGGAGAAAACGTGGGGGCAGAGGAATGGAGGCCAAGTAGAAGCGTCAGGAGCTTTTTCCTTTGCTAATCAGAACTAGCATTCAGGGAAGGAAAATATTTTGCAAGTGCCAAATGGAGCTGCAGTAACACATCCCTTCCTCATCTTTTTGCCTCTTCGCCGCCAAGACCACTAGAGAAGAAAAGGTAAGTCAAAAAGCTCCCCTCCTCCTTATCTCAGCAACTGGCAGTAGAAGACCTGGGCTCTCACAGTGTAGCTGCCTGAAAAAGGCATGGAGTTTATTTTTTGATACAAGGCCTTGAGAACACATTAAATTAGGGATTGTGGAAAGATCTGCCTTTAAAAGCCCCATGTCTTGGGGACTGAGTTTCTGCCCCTCCTCTCTCTCCTACCATATTGCCACTTCAGAAAGCATACAGAATCAGTTGGAACTTGCACCAAAAAGCTGCCAGGTGACTCACCCTTCTCTTCATTTTTCTTTTCATTTCATCAAAAGACCAGAAATTAACGAAGACAGGATGCGCTAATCTCTGTAGTAATGCTGTAATCGACAGAGCAGCTCAGAGAATAGAGAAGGACAGATGTTCAGAAACACCCACCTTTGTAATTGGATTTTCAATGTCACAACATGATAGACATCTTGTAGCATGTCGGCTACTGTCGCATCTGGTGCATCAGTCACATAACTGAGAGGGAGGGGATTCCACCTCCCAAGCTTGATTATTCCTGAAAAGAAAACAAAAAATTTCATCCTTTATATTTTATCAGCCATTTACTAATCCCTTTGATAAGCTTGTTTGTTCATGAGATTCAAGATCTGCCTTGAGGTTTATTGCAGCCTTGCTCAAACAGATGTGTTGTACTGACTCCTGAAGCAAACAATGGGGAAGAGTAGGAATACATTTTAAATTCTTCGCAGAGAGTTGCTGACATGTTCCTGGCTCTTAAATTACTTCAAGGAAGCACAGGAGGCTTCCTTCCTTCACATCTTTCATCATCCCACTAAAGCCTAGCTCTCTAAGTTAGAGCAAGCTTTAAATACTCCATAGTCCTGATTTTGCAGTCTACAAAGCCGTTCAGTAAATCAGTGCATTGGTTTTGACTTGAACAGCAAAATTCCCATGTGTGGGCTTCCAGCACACAGTTACTATCTAAGCACGGTATGATTCCCTCTGTGAATGGATGGCACTGGAAACCCACCAGGTAGGAAGAGTTCACTCCCAGCTACAAGTTGCACTATGCAGATGGCTCCTTTTCTTTGTGAAAAACAAAACCAAACAAGTGCAAGCTGCTGACTGCAGATCCAAACCAGCATTCTGGGGGTGGGGGAGAATGCTGGAAGTTCTGTTTCTACTCCTGTTCATTTTTTAATAGGGATCATCACCTCTTTGGGATGAGCTTGTCACAAAGACTGTAAACTTGGATGGTAAACCATTTGGTGCAGAGGTACTATTTCTGTTTAGACAATCGCAGAGAGCCCACCCACGCCAAAAACAATGACTAACACCCAGGAATGACTTCCAGGAAGACACCAAACAAGGCAAGCTGCAGTGACACCTTACATGAGAGCAAAGCAGCTCGGCCTTGTTCTGCACTATCCCAACTATGGCTTTTACTCTTGTCTCCACCGTGTTCCCAGGGCCCCACTCTTCTGCTCACCTAACTGTGCTCAGTGCAGCCTTACTAGACACCAATCACCTCTTCTCCCATTTAAACTGATGCCCTTTGAAGTCATCTTATACACTTTTTGATCTTTGAAAAGCCCAATCTGTAAACTCTGCTGCCAGAAATACAATAATACATAAGAAAACTACATCCTTTGTGATAACAGGAGCTCCGAGAACCCTCCCTGGGTATCCGGAAGGATGCTGTGATGCCAAGAAACTTCAACCCTCTCCCCTCCTCACTCCCTACTCCCAGTTCTTTGCCAGCTCTGGAATTAGTCAAACTGAAATAAATGGCACAGCACTTTTGTCCTGATCTCCCAAACATGATCATAAAATAAATACAGCCTCTGAAACAAAGTGAAACAAAGCTTCTTGCGCAGAGACAATAATAGAACACAATGCTTATGAGTCTATGAAATGCCTGCTATTGAATATCTTTTTTTCCCCACTCCTACACAGGTTGAAGAGGAAAAGGGAGTTGTACTCAAATTCTTTTGTAGCACTTAAACCTTTGCATTTACCATTGACATATTGGTTTGCAAGGTATTGCATCACCACGTACTGAGAGAAGCTGGAAGAGACCTGGTTCATCCTCAGCAGCACAAAGTTTCACTGCAACATGCTGGTACGGACAGTCTAATATTTCAGGAGCAGATCAGAAAGCTTTTGGCAAGGGGAGATCTTGTCCAAATGAAACAAAAAGTTAGTAAGTGTTGCTTGATATCCAATGCTTGAAAATGGGACATAAACAGAACAAAAACATTTCAATGATGCACTGTTTCAGTATTAAGATTTAACAATCTGGTGCTGAATATGCTGCAGTATAAATAGTGCCTGGACTCAGATCCAGTAGAGTAACACACAGCACTCATTCACAGCACCGTATGTCTCCAGTGCTGGCTCCTCGAGTCATATTCCACTTGCCAAGAAAAGCTGTTTTTCTTAAGGGGATAGTTTACTTAATGTTATCTCTGGTGACAACAAGAAATGCATATAGTACAGCATGCATTAGTCACGAAATGAGCATCAAGGGTCCACTGAGCGAAATACACACTGGGAAAACACAGTTTAGCTGCTGACTTCCCTCATCCCCTTCTGCTATATAATAATTTAAAGCAAAATCACCTAAAAATCCAGAAATCTATACCACCTTCACAGAACACTTGGCTTCCTATGTTTAACCATGCCAAGTTTTCATGTAATTGAAAAAATAAGCATCGTATGTGCCCCATAAGTCACATCTAAATTGGTAATATTTCACAAGAGCCTTTATTTTTCATTCAATTAAGGAAAGCACTCAGAGAGCACACCATCTGCAACTGCTCGGGCCTGGCAACACAGGCGAGAGACAAAGAGACGGTTGGGGGTCACTGAAGTTACCAAAGATGTCCCCGAACTAAAAAAGTTTAAAGAGAAAAAAACCACTGCACAGCCAGAGTGCACCATGGGAAATACTATGCAAATTGCTTCACAGGAAATGTCTGCTACTGCTGGAAGTTAGGTCGATTTTTTTTTTTTTTTAATCCTCCTCTACAACTGGAGAGGAAATTGTTTTGGCTGGATTTAGACAAACACAGGTGTTACCATAATGCTCCGTGCCTCTGCACGTCAACACCTGCTGCGAGTCCTTCACTTGGTGCTACCCCGCCACTGATGGACACTATTTTTTCAGCCGCTGTGATATGATGTGAGAAAATTTTTTTTCCAGAGCACATTAAGCTGGTCCAAATGATCGCCAGAAGCCATGGTTTCCATCCAGCTCCGAAGCAGAATTCACAGGTGGCTTATTTCATGGCACCGACACCATACTTGAGGCAACTCTTGGGCTGCCTTTGGGAAGATGATGCCAGCTTGTTCAGAGAACATATTCTCTGCACCCTAGAAGACATCTCTGAATGACTCCTCAGCAAAATCTGAGCAGAACAAAATTTTCCCCCTAAAAAGGTCCCTTTTCATCCAGGACTGGATGAGTCCAGTTGCATTAGAAACACCAGGGCTGGGTGTTCCTGGTGTAACAGCAACCTCAAGATGAGAACAGCCTAGTAGCAAAGAGTCACTTCCACATACACATTTTTTATTGTTCCTCTCTTTGATTCCAAATGGTACCGCTCAGGCCCTTAAAGAATTCACTTTAACTGGCCTGACTGAGCTTTTTAAGTTAGTGAATTAAAAACAATAAACAGGCCAAACAGTTTTCTCAAAATTTTTTTTTTTTCAAGATGAATTTTAGTAGAGATTCTCTACCCACACCGGCTGTTGGTTCTTGGACAACACATGGAACAGAAGGCTTGACCAGATACATCACGGCTGACCTCTGTACCTGGCAGAACTCGTCACAGGACCTTCATGACCTTTATTTTACAGAATCACTTGAAAGAGAGATGCATCCAAAACTCTGGGATTATTCTGGGGACTTCAACCTAGTGAGATGTGAACTGAATGGATGCAAGGTTGGGTCTGAAGCAAACTTCTCAAAGAACTACGTTAATCAGGTGCGTAACAACAGCAAAAGTCAAGAAGCTGCTTTCCTAGAAAAATGCAGCTAAGCAAACCCTTCATTATTATGTAGCTTACACCATGCCATAAAATTATTTACCTGTATGGGCTAGAAGCCTCATTTGTCTTTGCAAACAGAGAGACAGCCATACCGTACAGTTGTGCTAAGAATGCCACATGGGAGGCTTAGAACGTATAGTCTAGCTGTGACACTCCTGAGTCATAAATATAACGAGGTCTGGGTCCTGCACCTCCCCGTCACCTGCACAGTTCACTTTTTATCTGGATAGTCCCATGAGGCATCTCACGGGCACTTCAACACATCACTACTGTAAGATCAAACTCTTAAAATGGAGCGTTTTCCAAATTCTTTTGTTGCAGCTAAACAGGGCAAACAGGACCAGAACACACCTCATGCTGTCACCGGCTCCCTTCACAAACTGTCCCCTGCACCCACCACGGTTAGGCTCCTGATTTTACCTTTCACAAATCACAAGCATACCTGAGTTACATTGTAAATGGATAGGCCATGCAGAATTAATGCAACTTATTTAAAATGCTAATCTGCTAAGGTTAAAACGAAGTCACAGGATCAAATTAATAACATCTTGGAAGTTCCTATTCGCATCACTACTCCCACCTCAACATTCTCCTGGAGACAGCTACAAAATGAATCCTTTCCCTGCATCCAGGGCCACAGCCCGAGGGTGGCTGCCTGCGAGCACAAGCCCGGGTGAAGAACACAGCCAACGTCTGCTGCCACGCTGCGAGTTCAGTCAAATTGTTTTGTGTAAAAACCTCACTTTTAAACAGGAGCTCTTATCAACACAACAGGAACTCGGGAGAAACTGCAGATTCGCATTAGCACCCAAACACTTTTGATTCCTTTCACAACTCCAAAGAAAAGACCTCAATGAAACAGTCAATAAAACCCCCGCTTCTGGGACCATCAAGCCATTTATCTACCAGCCACTACTGCCAGGACCCCCCTTCAAGATGGGGAGGCTCTTGTGACATTGATCGCATCTGTTTATCCTCTTCAGAGGTATCTCATCCCTATGCTACAGCACGTAATTTTCCTTTGTTCAGCTCTGCTTTGTTATAGAAATTAAAAACTGCCTGTCCCATGTAATAAGGACATAGAATTATTTATCCATAAATCAGTTTGCAGGAGATCGCTACCCTGCAGTACATAATAACTCAGCCTGTGATTCTAACCTGTACCCTGGCGGTAGTGCATCATCGAACTGTAACAACATAAAGGCTTAATTTGTAGTTATTATTTTTAGTCCAGTGAAGGGAATAACTGTTAAAGCAGAAAGAAGAGAAAAGCAACGGGAATGATTAAAAAAAACCCAAACTGATTGTATAAAATTTTGTATTATATTATTGAGCTGCCTTTTCTAGCTCTTAGGGAAATTTAAAAAATATTACACTGTCTGTGCCCATCATTATAAGGGTGCCCATATTATTTTATTGAACTTCAAACAGTGACATGTTGGGGTAATAGATGGGAAAAATAATCAGCATAATCCTCTCCTGCACTTCCAAAGCACCTTTCATCAGAGGATCCCAAAGCACTTAAAAAACATTAATTAATTACACTTCATAACATCCCAGTGAGGTAAACTTTATTATGCCAATTGACATATTGGCAATTTAGTGATTGAAAGCATACAATGAACATAATCCCACGTTTATGTCAATACAAAAGAATCCCCCTCCTTCCCCACTTCAGTCCATAATAAATAATTCAGTGCGAGAACAGGAATAAACTATGTGGTTACACTGTGATGTACACATCCACAAACCAACAGGAACACCCACGCTCCCCGAATGGCAAACCCTCCACCCCAGCTCATGAGACTTGTGCAGCTTGAGGGCTCTCATGTAGCCCATTCCTCTCCTCCAGCATGACTGTGAGCAAGTATTTGACTTAAATAACATGCACCAAACAGTTTGATGCCTTGTAATTCTACATATCAGGTTTACATTTTACTGTAAAAAGATTGTGCCTCGTGTAATAGATGCTGCTTCACATTTGGGAAACGTTATGTGAGGACCTTAACTTTTATTAGATTAATTTAATATAGCCACCAAGTTACTAGANNNNAAAAAAAAAGAAAGAAGAAAGCGAGAGAGAGGGGGGGAGGGGGGGGGGGGGGGGGGGGTAGAGGGGGAGAGAGAGAGAACAGAATGAACCCTCAAATTAAATAAAATTTTCTGGAGCTTGTTATTTTGGAACTCTTTATTTAATTTTCCAACCCCCTATTATGTTGAAAAAAGTCAATAATTGGTAAGGAAACAGAAAAAAAAAAAAACCAAAACGTTGATGTTATTTACTTCAGGGGATTATTTTTAAAACTGTTATATGATAGAATACGAATACCACAAATAAATAGAAGGGTGAGGAAGCAAAGGAGGCAAAAAATATTACAAGAAAAACAAGTATACTCAGCTGCCTCTGAGTCCCAGACTCCCTGGCAGCTTCTCTGCTCCCTCCAGCCTGGCACCAGGACCATGATCCAGTGCCTCCCAGAGAGCCAACACGGGCAGATCCTGCTCGTGGGGACCTGCACCATGCTTTCCACCTCACAGGCTGAAAACTGGGGCTCTGGTGTATTTGCATCAGTTGCTAAGAAACGTGAACGCTAGTGTACTTCACAGGCGGTGCTTTTCCCAACTGCACGGGCTTCTCTAACAGCCACAAAGGACGCCTGGAACACCTCACCCCAAATTCTAGACTCAAGAGTGTGTATTGTGACCGCATGACCTACAAGGGGCTGCAGATGAGTAAAAGAACCAGAACTTTACACAAATACTTGCTTTCCACTCTTCTTTGCCAGCTTCCCGCCAGCCCAACACCACCAACACAACCTGTCTCCAGCAAGGAGAACAAGGCATCCGCGCAGGCAGCCTTTGGTCCTCGCCCTCCAGAGGCCTTTCCTGGATTTTATATTGTGGTGTTTTCAAATGGAGAAGAGAGGTAGCGGTAGAAGATGTTTCCCTTCTTTGGGGAAAGACCTGTACCTGTTTTTACGAGGATGCCAGAGCCCCAAACTCCTTCAGTTCACCCAGTTTCAGTCCTTGCCTGTGAGCTTCACACTGAACGGCAGTTCCCTGAGCAGGAAAAAACCGCAGTAACGTGGCATTGCAACTGAATACATAAAACACACTTTAAAGGTTATAAAAGAGCTTTGCTAATACGACATTGTAGAGGCTAATAGGCTTAGAATTAAGCCTACGGACATTGTTTGGCCTTGTGTGAATCTGAATACCCTGCCTACTCACAGTCACACAGCTACAGAGAGCACAGAAGGCCTGGCGCAGGCTGCAGACACACAGTAGCCAACTATCTTTGTGTTGAGTCAACTACAAGTAGATTTGAAAATTCATGGGTCTCAAGTCCAAAGAAAAATAAGGACACACAGCATGCTGTGCTGCACAAACCAATCCCCTAACTGAATGCAGATTCATATTCTGGCCTATGTAGTTTAACAGCTTAATCTCTTTAGTTTAAGATTTGCGTCTTTTGGGGTTTTCCTTACGCTGCATAAAGACTAGCAGAACGTTTTTTCACTAAATTACTACTTTTGGCTTGCCTTCTGTCTTTTCTTTCCTCCCACCAGACATTCAGTTCTTGACTTCCATGAAAAAAAAAAACAACGTGAACAACGGAAGAACTCGTAGGACAGCATCTGACTAGCAGGATAGAAAAGCATGTATTGCTGAGGAAAGAGAGACTGAGGACTTTGCTGAACACCCCAAACGATGACTGCTTCGACTAATTCAACACGAATGTAACAGGTGAAGAGGCAGCTGCTGTTATCTCTGCAATCTGACTCAGAAGTCTTTTGCTCTGTGTAGCTGTGTTACTGTAAGAGCACATCCAGATCCATACAAGACCAAACAACGTCCATAGACTTGATCCTAGTATCTTTAACGATACCCAAGTAAGAACTAGAGCCACCACGAAGCAGTTAACAAAGGAGGTAAGATTGTATTCTAGCATTTTTACATTAAAAAATATAAGGAAGCAAAACTATCCATACGCAGATGTGCATGCACATACGTACTGAAGAACATGCAACAGACCAAAGGCTGGGGGTTTGTTGGCCTTGAGGCTCATGTCTCCCTTGTAGCTCAAAAACAGGCAAAAGGCAATGGATCATACCTTACTCTTCCCTCACAAAGCAATCTACTATACAGAGACACACAGTAATATCTTTAAGGTTGCAATATTTCCTTTCAAAATACATTTTAATAATCCTCGTCCCTAATTTGAGACTAAATTCAGACACATTCAGTTAAATTCACTACAGATTTTTCCTTCATTGACACTCATTTCAGTTGACCTGATTCTAAGGTTCCTCATCTCCCGCTTTTCTTCCCAGGAAGAGCAAAACAATTCTGCATTTCTGACAAGTCTAAATAAAGCTTTGCTGGTTACTGAACTATGCTATACTTCCTATGAACAGAAAACAAAAGACAAAAAAAAAAAAGGACTGTAGTTCACCACTAGAGGAGATGACTCAGAGCAAGCAGGAACTGCTACCAGACTCAGAAAAAACAGTTTTCCCTGTACTGTTGATGAGCCCACATTATGCTGAGATGAACCCAGATTTGTTTTCTTAGCCCACATCTTCCTAGAACTGAACCTATTTTCTGACAAAGCCACTAAATCCATTTTGGATCTTGTTAGCATTTTCATCTTCACGTTCGTCAGTTTGTGAATGAAAGACTAAAAGACAGAAAGCACTATTTTTCAAATCTGAATGATCAGTTTCTGTGTGCATGGCAAAGACTGGAAAGAGTTATTCACTTTTTGGATCTGGAGGTTTGCACCACATGCACATCATGCTTTGAAGCATTTCCAGAAGTTCAGGCTTCTTTACATAGCAGCTAAGATTCTCGTGTAATCACAGCACATAGAAATCATAGAGCTGCTAGGAAGAAAATTCATTCTATCCCAGTCAAAACCAGTATGGGAGTTTGAGGGACATCATCAGACACCGCAAGACTCAATAGTCTCAGAAATTGGTGGGACTGCAAACACCCTCATGAGATGGTGGAGAGCCCTAGCATCTCCTGAGATCCATCTGTCAGTAAGCAGCTCACAGTGCTTCACAACCCACCAAGCTGGAAGGCAGCACACCAGCACTCTCAGGTACCCTTCTTTTTTTTTTTTTGTGGTACTGCAAACACCTTAAGAGACAGGTTATCACAACAGCTCCAATGATGGATCTTCAGGTAAAAGAAGCTGTTGTTTAATACCAACATTCCCATACTAAACAATTTCTGTACCAGAAGCCTATTCCTCCAGAGCTGTAACCACTTCTTTCTCTTTCCTAAACTCTACCTCATATTCGAATGCAAAGAGCTAAAAAGTACCCCCCCAGTGATATTTTAATAAAAGAAAGACTGGCATTTTTTATCGTCTCCCAAAGCCCCAGGTGTCTTGGGCCCAATGAACGCACAGCTTCTACATGTGTGCAAGCAGAAAAGGAATCCAGAGGCCCATTCACTGTTCTGAGGGATATCACTAAAGATACACTGGGATGATGCCTTACTCAGGACATGGTACCAATACCGGAAAATGTGTGGAATCGACCAAAGATCCCATTTCACTGTAAGATACAACCTATACTGCGGCCAGCGTTCTCCTCTGTACCACAAGTACGCACTGATTGACTGGAGATTTCAACTAGTAACATCACAGTAAAGGAGATAATAAGATATAAATTACAGCACGTCCCAAAGTCTTAGGCAGGAAGATGAAGACGCTGCGTGCACATCCATTCCCCCCAAAACAGGCAGAATAATCCACATGTGTTCTGCTCTCCTCACTCGCCCAGGGAGCCAGAGCAAACCTCAGCACTGAGGGAGCACTGCTGGCACAGCAAGCACAACACAAAGAGGCAGCTTTGGGAGGTTTATCGTTCTCACAATCTGATTGATTTCAAAGGTCACCCTGGAGGAAAAGCCTCAGTCTGGTTTCTGCCGACACAATCTTTTCCCACAGCCAATAACTATTCCCTACTCTAGGCACTCACACAGGTGGTGGGATGTGGGTTGCACTGTGGGTATCTTCATCTTAATGAAAGTCTGTTTTACTCCCCCAAAGTCTGGTGTTTATTTGGAGATGTAGAGTATTATTGTTTGTTTCGTACCACAGGTCTTACGACAGGTACAAACTGCAAAGGAATAAAGACTTTCCGAGTAAACAGAACCGTCCCAAAAGTCCAAGATGCCTAAAATAGTAAAATAATTTAGAGTTTGAAACCATTTGAAATTTCTTCTTTTTCTAATCAGTTAAAAAAAAAAAAAAAAAAGAGAGAGTATATGGAGTAAAGAGGTGCTGCAGCACACCCACCACGTGGGATGCTCCAGCAGTTCTTCAGGCCTGCAGCCCTCTGAGCACAGGCAGTTCAGCTTTTCTGCCTGCCTTTTCTGACTGGTAGCACTCTAGCTGAGGACCAAGCACCCACCACAATGCGTGTCTACCTGGAAAAAATCCAGCATTTCAGAAATACCGTCCGTTCTCCATTTCACATTTGAGTTTATGGTGGATGCAAATCTGACCAGAGGAGCCTATCAGCATTACGACAGCTCTCACGTTCCCCTGGTGATGGCCCTGGTTTACAGTTTATCACAGAATAACTCATTTGAAGAGCTCATGCAATAAGGGTCCTAGCCAGCGTGATCAGGCAGCACTGTAGTGTAGATGTAAAAGGTCAATGCCACGCCATCAACATTGTAATCTAAGAGAATAAACTTAAATATTCAACAAAACGGATAAACTATGATGAATCTATAAGATTTTCTGAGGAATGCCTTCCTTTGGATACACTGTTCTACACTAAACATGTTGCTCTCATGAAATTTGAGTTGACAAACCAAGTTGTGCTGAAAATTAAGTTCTACCCAATCTTCACCATCAAGAGTAATCTTACTGCTGATGGCCCAAAATACCGGCCTCTCTGTTACCTCTTTTACCTACTCTGAGGTAAAATCTTTTCATTGCATGCCCAAGGAAGAGAACCGAAAATCTGGAGGATCCTCCTCTGGGAATGTCTAAAGAACACTGATACTTCACAGAAACGGAGGTAACAGTTTGTAACGGAAGCCCTGTCTTTAGGCTGTGCTAACATAAGCTCTACAAACAGCAAGGAAACAGAGGTACCAATTTCAAGACATTAAGGACTTATTATACAGGTACGTAGCATACGAAAGGCTTTGTTATTCCATTAGCTGTGTCCTGTGCCTACGTGTGCCCTGTTTAAATAAAAGGAATGCCATACCTGAAGCATCCTTTGAGTAACTTCTATATTGAAGGAAAATATTAGCAAATGTATCTGAATGTCAGAACCAGAATTTCAGACTGATCTTGGTAGAACTGCAAAATTAGGCTATTACCAAGGCAGAGGTGTTTTCTGCCAGCAGGGAAGGGAATTTGCAATGCTGTATCTCACGGGAGATGGATGGCCAGACTGGCAGGCTGATGGGTGAGAATGATGCACGCTGTCACTCAGCCTCAGCGAGACAGCAGAACCCTCTACCAACAACTGCCCCAGCCAGAAAATGCTCTCAGCCTTGTTGCCAGACCTTTAGACCTCCCTCTGTACAAAGAAAATAGTTTTAAATTTTCGCTTGCAAATAAATG
The DNA here is from genome assembly GCA_013400335.1 of Eurystomus gularis. Classification (NCBI taxonomy): domain Eukaryota; kingdom Metazoa; phylum Chordata; class Aves; order Coraciiformes; family Coraciidae; genus Eurystomus; species Eurystomus gularis. Next base: position 41,192 of record VZZY01004006.1, on the reverse strand, counting down.
AATAGGTTTTCTTTTCTGCTAAAACAGAGCTCAGATTCCTCACAGCACGTAAGATATCTTCAGCCCTGGGCGAGAATCCTTCATGGCAGGCAGCTCTGCTGGTCAGTGCCTGCTCACCCACCCACCCAGGGCCACATCACTGCTGCCTTCCTCCTCCCGCCCACGCCACGTTGCTCCTGCCTCTGAATGGTGCCCAGCCACCTCCCAACTCTACAGGAATAAATCTCCAGACCACAAACCTCTAATGTCCCCTCCTCTCTACCCCCAAGGCAACGACTTACACTCTATTAAGCTTGAGTCATGACTTTTCTTCCCATCTCTTAGCATGCATTTAGCCCCAATCTATAAACAAGCAGAAGAGGATCACTGGTGGCTGCCAGGATTCTGGTCCGCTGGGATGGGCAAGGGACGCCTGCTCCGTGCGAGCCCCCCCGGCACGCTCACGGCCTGCCCAGGAAACACGAAGGTGCAGGCTCCCAGGGCAGGGCGAAGCTGCCCTTGCAGGCGAGAGGGGAGCGCGGCAGGCACCGCGATCTCCGCCAGCCACATTCGCACCTCAGCATTCGCCTTCTTCGCTGTGCACGTATGGGCTGCACATCTGACTGCCTGGCTGCACAGACCCATCTCCCTGCAGTCAAGGAGAAAAAAAAAGGTTTCGTTGTTCCACTAAAATAACCCACTTCACTGCCAGAGCAAATTCTTTTTCATCTGGATCAGTTTTCACGTATGCGTTATTAAATATTCAATGGAATAACTATTTCTAGATAATGTGTATAATACCTTTCAAGTGGCTGCAAGTGTTACATGCATACCCACGTAACGGGAGAGAACAGAGCAGTCCGTTTAAATCAAGCTCCCCTTACTGACTTTCACAGCAAAAGTAGTAAAGCATCTGTAGTGAGCTGATACAATAAAATGCAAAGTGAATTTAGGTTAAAAGAAAAAAAAAAAAACAACCTTACTTAGAGGGACTAACACTGTTTCCCCCTCGCTGCATGTAAAGAGATGTGTATCAATACTCACTCTGGACACTACACAGTTGGTATGTACACATGCATGTAAATTTAGACACGGGTACACAGCATGTTGGTATAACTAGGAAACAAAAAAAGTGAGAAGAAAAAATGTTGAAAAATAAAAGAAAAAAAAAATATTTCAGTTCTTTCTCCTAGTAGTGCCAGAAAATTCTTTGTATTTCATCCTGGGGTTTGGACATTAGTAGTCATTCTCTGATGATATTTAGGTAAGAAGCCTTCAACTATACGAAATTGGTAAAGTCATTATTTTCTATTGCAGAAAATTATCTTTAACCCTTTTGTTCATCAAATCACCATCAAAAGACAACATTATTTCTGAATATTCCTTTGTAACACAGATCAGTAGATTCTGGAAATAACGGATATTTTGCTTCAGTGAAAAATAATCAGAGGAGAAAAAGGAGGGAGGGTCAATTCATAAAACCACAACTTGCGTAACTAGTTTTCCTCAAAAGAAAAACAAATCAACCGATCGTTTCCTGGCAGATGAACCATTACATTCAAGCAGAATTTAAGAATTTAATTCTTTAATTATTTAGCTGTATCCTTACTCCTGATGACTCTATTTCCTTTCTATTTAAAAACTTATTTTTAAAGCAGATAAACTTTGAAGGAGAAATTCTGTCTCAAACTAGAAAACGTTTAAAAAGGAGAATATCAAAGCCAGATCACTTTGAAATGACACATTTTTAAATTTCCTGCCTATGCCTCCTCTACTGTCCACCTTTCTCTCCTGGCAAAACTATTCAAAGAATTTGATAAAACTACTAATGTATTTGTTTAATCCAGCAGCCCTCCCCAGACAGCTTTCACGTGGATTGTTAATTGTCAGAGCAGTGGTGTAGCCCCGGCAGGCGAGTTTCCCAGGTGAGGGCTGAGCCCTCATAAATCCAAGTTCATCACTCGCCACGTTGCTAATGAGACAAGTGCAGCCCAACACGAGGTTAATTGTCAGAAGCAATAATCTAAATTAAACTGGCCAACATTCAAGTAAAAGGTACCATTTAAAATATCCTTTTCAAATGAAAGCAATCTCGGGAGTTTATTTGGCTACTCAATATAGAATTCCAAGTTTTAAAAAAACCCTTCCTCTTCCCCTCTAAGGAACCAAAGTAATTATTTTTAATACAGTGACATATGTTAGACAAAAGTATTAAGGAGGGGGCTTCGTTCCACTCCAAGTCTCCATGGAATTTTCCCTGATACGATCACACATCTGAGCTCAGATTTTAACACAACCAATGAAGATTTTTTTGAAATAATGGCTATTAGCTGATGAGAAATCCTTTCACAAATATTCCTGAAACACGGAAGAGCTGGTGTGATGTTCCCAGCACTGAGAAGTATAATTAAAACAATATGGGGAATTAAAAAAAAAAAACAAACAGGAAAAAAGCGAGAGTTCACAAAAACATTTGAGAACTGGCTCAAGTCAACCCGAAGCTCCCTTGGTTTTGGCTGGGACTCCAGGTTCACGACAGCTTCACCCTGCCAACACAAATACAACCACCCACTTCTCCCTGATGCTTTCACCCAGGGAGGGACCTGCTCCTTTGCTTTCGCCTGCTATGATAATGACATGCCTGCTAGGATTTTATTTGGGTTCCTATCACTGCCTGCCTTTGAAACAATTATTTTTTTTGTTAATTGCCAGAAGGAAAGGACTTAAGTGGCACCTCGAACTGACATAATAACCAATAGCTTCCAGATAATTGTTACGTGCTGTAATTAAAATAATACACATCATTTAGGCAAAAAAAGTTTAAAAATACCTTGGAGGAAAGCAGTTTGGGATATAATTCTACATAGGGAATCTGTATAATTTTGGTTGTAACCACAGAGGAAAAATGTAGAATTTAAGATAGAAATTATTCACTTACCATGCAGCGTTAGTATAAAAAAGTGTATTCATCTAGTAAGAATGAATGTTGTGGGTGCATTCACAACGTTTTATGCATGTTTACCCATAACAAATGACTGCAACACGTATGGAAAAATAGTTTTCAATTAACCTTTTATGTATTTTTAAAATTATTTGATTTGTTGCCATTTTTAAGGTAAGAGAAGCTGCTACGTGGATACAAAGCTCCCTTTCAAAGCACTCAGTCATCTATACCTAATCTCTGCACTAGTAACAACTGGAATACCCAGGTTCTCAGAACTCCTTTAATTTTAGCCTTGAACATGAGATCATTTTAACTCTGGTAATGCAACGAAAAACCTCTCAGCTGAATAATAATAAACATAACAACAAAAAATAATGCTGCATAAAATACTAGGAAAGGCAGTGGATTCAAGTAAGTAATGCTAAATGAGAAAAAATTTGGTTCAGCTTTTAATGATATTCCACAAGAATTGCCTTTCATGTTCTAACACAGAGTTGCACTCTGGAACCACTACAAATGCCTTAATCTAAGAAGTAGCTGGCACAGTGGCATGAAAAGCATCGTCAATTAGACTTGGCCAGTTCCTGATGAGGATGCTGACTTGAGCTAGTTAAAAACATTTTGACATTTCTCTCTTCTTTAATTTCCATTTGGGGAGCTGCTGGTCCCTCTCCCAAGCATATTAAATTCAATCTGCAACGCAGGAGCGTTGTTACATTCCACTCCATTCCTTGGATGCACTGGACAATCTACTGCCTACTCAGGAACCCAAGGGGAACACACAAAACGACACTCTCTAAAATGAACTCTGAAAGTTCGACAAAAGCACTATTTATTTACCTTCATTCACCAGCATAACCAACTGCAGCAAGGCGTACCAGCACGTCCTGGTTTGAAGGACAGGTGTCTCCCGGGGAAGGCAGGAACCTCCCTTGGAATGGGAAATATAAACCCCTTCCCTTCAAATTATTGCAAATTTGAAGTCAAGGGGCTCTCAGGCAAGGATATGGGAGTAGGAATAACAGTTCTTTACTAGTATATATATATCAAAGCAAGTGAACAATAAGTAAATATAAACACTAACGGCAAAGCAGAGTCAGAGAGAACCCGGTCCCAGCCC
>VZZY01004006.1:0-36943 GCA_013400335.1 Eurystomus gularis | reverse complement strand
GGATGTTAATGCGGTCCCAGTCAATGGCTCACCTCGCGGCAGGAGAGGACAGCTCCGGGCGAAGGTGGGGGGGGGAGAAAGAAGGCCGGCGACAGTAGCAAAAACGGCGACTGTCCTCCTACAAAGCCCAGAGCAAGAGAAAGGCAGCAGCTGACTCCGCCCCCCCTTTTATCTGCCCAAATCTCGCGGTATCTCTGTCCCCCCACCACGAGAAACTCCGACACCCCCCTCCCCAGGCCTTTGTTCTTTCTTAAGTATCCAGCCATTAGTATCCTAGTAACTTATGGGAAAAAATTCTATAGGTAAAAAGGAACAAACAGAAAGCAAATCTAACCCCCAACACAGCAGCACAGCCAAAGATGACCTCTTGAAGACAAACAGGCAGTGGCAAAACTGAGAAGACTCCAGTTCATGAACTTTAATGTAGACATTAAACCTAGGCTACCACCATGCTCTTGCAGCCCAATTCTTCATGTGCACACAGAAGTGAACAGCAGATGGTCAATGCCCAAGACTGGCAATATTGGAATAATCAGCGCAGAGTCACTGACCCGTGCCCACATTCAGCCGAGGCCGATCAACCGAGACCAACTGAGCAAACACCAAAGATGCTTGGAGAACACCTGAAGAAAGGACTTCACTCACTGGGTCAGCTGAGTAAGGCTCTTCACGGTCCAAGGTAACATACTTACAAAAAACGCTTTTCATTTGGTGGTGGTTTGATCTCTTTTGCCTTTTAAATTTGAAATTCTCTTTCAGATGTGGGAAGTGAGCATTTTAGTCTTCAGTTCTCCCCAACATTATCAAAGAGCCGTAACACAGTCCTACTTAAAACTGTAAGGAAATACCCTAATGAATAATTATTATAGATGTAAAGATGCAGAACTGCCCGTTTCCAGCATTAAAAGCAGAAAGTATTTCCAAGCAGCTTTTCTAATTGGACTAAAAATATGGTAGGCAGCATCTAGTTTATCAGTTCTGTTTCTGCAGTGTACTTTCCATCCCTTCACTGGAGATTTGAAGAAGGATACAACTACAGTAGGGTCAGAGGTGTTTAAGCAGTCAGGACACAGGGAAAAAAGATAAGGCAAGCAACAAAAAAGAGCCTTGTTTTTTTTCTTTTTCCTGCAAATGAAGAAATGTACCATGGAAGCCTCCCACCTGCCTGACACTTGGCACATCAGACAGTTGTAGGACTCCTATCTGGAAGAAGCCCACTGTTTCCCGCCCCAGCACAAGGACCCTGATCCCAACAGGGCAAGCGATCAAGCAGCTACTTGGATCAGACAGGTGAGGTTATAGTTAGTTACTTCTGCCAATTTAAGCCCAAACTGTACATTCTTATTCCGTCTTCTTACAGCTTTAACACCTCAAGCAAGCAGGATGATGATCACCCTGGCAGGGCTAAGCTGCCGTTTACCACTAGTTAGAATTAAATAAAAGCAGGAAGAGATTTGGAACACCTAATGCACTTTCCAAAATGACGCTTTGCTCCAAGACCTAACACAGTAATAGACTCTCACAGGAACAGCTATTTCCCTGGCAAGACAGCGCAATAATGCAATTACTGCCATTTAATTAATTTATATTCTCAAAATCTGTCTCCTTACAATTTCTAAGTATTTTGCTTTAACATCAAGACAGGATTTTCTGCCCCGTTTTGCCATAGCAACCCCTGCAACAAATGGCAGTTGTCTGTAAAGAGGGGGGCTCTCCGATCACACGTGCACGGTTTGATTTGGGTCCTTTTAAAGCAGGTCAGAGCGCAATGGACCTCTTCTACCTTGTGGGACTGAACACCAAGAGATCTCGCTTCAAGGTGCCACGGTCCTCTGCAAATGCAGATGACACTGCCACTGGATGTAATTCTAGATGTGAAAGGATGGCTGTGACAGTTTGCTTGTATCTTCCTCTCCCTCCTGTGCTATGGATGTATTTGCCGTACAGCTGTTAACACCCTAAACAAGTGACGATCAGCAGGCTCCACGTTTCCTTTTAAGTGTTAGTATACGGTGGTGGCTGCTAAAGCCACTGAAGAATGAGACTTTTGTCTGTCTGCACTGAAGGCAGAGCTCTCCCTGCCTGCCCGCGCAGCCCCAGGCAGAAGCCATACCAGGAAGCCTTGACCTCCGGCCCAACAAGGACACTTGGTAGGGCTAAGGGCAATCCCAACCCCTTGCTCATTCAGTTTCTCGAGCTGTTTGAAGCAATCATTACCAGCTCAGCTACATTTTGCGGTCGTATTATAAAATGAATCATTGTTCAACAGTCCAAGATTGCTAAACTTGTTTTATGTGTGGTTTAGAGTAGAGTCACTGGTTGCTCAGACCCCTCAGAGCTGTACTCCCTCCGGCCTCGTCGCAGCAGGGAAAGCGCTCATCTCTGGCGCTAGCCCAAACGTAGGATGGTGTAACAGAGCAGAATTTGGCCTCCAGTACTTGTTCTCACAAGCTCCCCACAAGCTAGCCAAGATTTTTTTTCAGCCACTTCCATCTGAAGAGCTTTTACCTCAGGGAGTCTCTAGCTTTTGTACCGTCTTAACACAAAAACTTCTGGGAATTGAAATATCTACCGCTCCTTTTGAGGTGCTCTGACTGCACCCTCCCAAGCATAACTTCTCACTACATGTTCCTATAGGCACGATTTCTGTTTTAAGAGAGCCTGTGGAATATCTGACGCTGGGATTTGGTAGGAGCGAATGAATGCTCCGTTATTCACCCTGGTGGTACAGCGGTGGTTGCTCTGAAGTTTTATAATGCAGCGTACTGATGTAATGACATCATATGACATCACAAATCTCCCACGATTTCTAAAGCTTCTGGTGAATGTTCCTACATAACCACCTTGTTATTAAATGAATAAAAAGTTAATCAAAGAAATCTCTTGTGCATTTGTGCACCATTTAAAAGTCTACAGCCAAGTACTAACCACCTTATGCCTTTAAAACCAAAACCCTTTACCTTAAGTTCTAAAGAAAAGAGGGCACCATCTTGATTTATGGATGCAGTTAGACAGAGAACCCTGTTTTTATATGAAAACCTCACTAAGAAAGTTCCTCTGCAAAATACATGAATCTTAATTTCAAGTAATATTTCTGGCAACTCCTCTGAAAACAAAAAGTTACTGTATTTCTCTTATTACATCTAAGTGTTTACAATACTTCAACCACAAATACCCCAAATTAACAAATATTTTCCCCTTCTTTTAAAACCTCCCTACATACATATATGTATTAGTCAAGCTCAAGAACAACTTCTCGGTTCTTGCCAAAAAGATGGATATTGGCTATCCCCACCTTCGGTCACACACCTGCAGACACAGACACACAAACAGCCCCCTAAAGCAACAACACCAGCGCCTCCCGTAAAGCTCCTCACCTCATGTGTCTCCCTACTCTCTGCAGCTTTCTCCTTCCTCCAGTCTTAAGCACCTGAAACCAGGACAAATCTCACATACGTTAGAACAAACATGCCTCCCCACTTCCACTCTTAGAGCTCCCAATGCTTCTGTCCTCTGAGGACACTGGTCATCTTTCTCCATGACTCTGCAAAGGTTGGATGATTCCTATGAGTAATTTCTATTTTGTTGTCCTTGTCTAAGTCATTGTGTCTCAGGTGTTCAGGTAGGGAAGCAAGAACCTAAACCCAAAGCTTCTACAATGTATTACAAAAAAATAACCAAATGACTCTGAAGAGCATTAAAAACACCCTGCAAATGGATAGCTTTCGTATTGGGAGAAGTGCTCTGTGGTGAAATGGCTCCGGCCTGTGCCTCCCGTAGCTAAACAGCTCACTCCAGAAGAGCTGTATTGAGTTCGTTTTTCCATATTAGGACACAGCTGGAAAATTACGTGGGTGGAACACCCCAAACAAGCTCTCTGCAAACAATCAACAGGGGTTACTGATCCTATACATAAATGCATCTGAAGCTGTGTTTACCTATGCTCCCAACCTGCCTCCCAACGGATTGCTTACTTCCTTGTATAAAACAAGGTTAAAATGTAGCTTCAGATATGTCTGGAAATAAAAATCATGTTTGAACCTCTGCCCTCAATTGCATCAGTGGAAATCGAAAACTCCACTGACTTCAGAGGCATTTGACTTTATCTACACCACCGTAACCTAAAACACGGCTAATTTTGTTGTAAAGAATCCCCTGTTGAAGCTACAGCACCAACAACTGTGAACACTAACAGCATTGGGTGTGCCCATTTTGGACTCTACATCACACAACTGGACTCCTGTTTAAATTCTGCATTTCACTTAAACTTCACACTGTGGCAAACCCTCCTAGTTCCATTTTTGGCCTTACTACAGTAGTACGGGAACACTGTGTTTAAGCTTCCACCATTGCAAGGAACGTCTGACTCCAAGATAGGCACCTTACACTTAAGAGGTCAGGACATTAATCTCTACTACTACCAGCTTTTTCATTTCTGGCCTTAACTCTTCCTACTAAAGAAGCAAAGCCTCAAATTAAATTGTTAGCCCAGACTCCTCCTGGCTCAAAAATCCATGTTCATTGTGTGTAGCTCCCGCTTTGGCATCTCTCATCCTTTCCCACCTCTCTCTTCATAGGAGGAGAGCACTGCTTCTTCATAACCTCCACCAAACTCCATTAGCTCCCTTAAGTCACTTCCAGCCCCAGTGTCTGTCCATCCCAAGGCTGTTCTGCCAGGACATCACTAAGATGCTAAGAAGTACATGTAGTTTCAGGGAAGTATCTAATCTGCGATTTCTGCGAGTTCAAATTGCTGTGCTGCCGACAGTAGGAATGGGATAACAACATACTCCTCAGTACTGAAACCCTCTTTTTTTCCGGGAAGAATTAGAAAACGTATGAACTGTCCTGTAACATTCAGTGGTTTGCTGAGCATGACTATGGTCCAGCCACATGCCATAGTGTATATATAGCCTTACAAGTTTATAACATACTGAGGTTTCTGCTTAATTTAAATCTACTACTGAACTCTAATATCTAGTTCTCTCATTTCCCCATCTCCACACATCTCCCACTGACACTCAGTGCCAAAGGCTCAGAAAGAACCATAGTGCCACAGAAGGCCCCAGGCGCGTTTGAAACCAACACAGACCCATGTGTGATCAGGCCGTCATGTGCCTGCACACCCGCAAAGTAACGTGCTTCGGAGAGCAATACCGCATCCCAAAGTTACCGACTGGCTTCTTTTTGTTCCCAGCAAATTAAAATGCTTGGATTCTTTTCTGTTCCATGTTCTCATGCCAAAGACAGGGTCACGCTCATAAGCATGGATGGAATCCTCTAAGATTTTATTTTTTATCTCTACAAATTAGAATTTTAAGGAGAAGCTGAAGCTCCCCTCATCAAGAGCCCCAGAAGCATGGGAAAGAAAATGCCAGGAATTAACAATGCTAGGTATTTTACTCCCACACAGGGTTAATTTTGTTTCCGCATAGCATGCAGAATCTGTCCCACCCCTCAGATGAGCGACTATATTTCTACTAGCGTTCTGGCACCTCCTCCTGTACAAACACAGCCCTTTCTATAAGGCATGTGATATAAAAGACTCAATCCAACAAATGTAGAAATAAGGGGGTTTTTTTGCTTCCAGATTTAAACTCATAATTCTTTGTATCAGACAGCATCTTCTTACCCCTAAATACTACATCACACAACTAGCTAGGTGTAAAAAGACATTCAGGAGGTGTACGACATCAGAGGAAACCAGGACCAGCCTTCCCCTATAAAGAATTTGCTACAACACACGACCCGACTCAACGAATGGGGCAACGATCCATGCCAAAATTGGATCACATTCCATCTTTCTTCCTGTAAAGCTACGAACTGCGCCTCACAACTGCTCTGGGAAAGTAACTGCAGGTTTTGTAAAAGACAAACGCTATGTGGACATACGAAGTTATTTTGCCATAAACCACTTACATTTTGTACGTAAAAACGTGTGGACTAGGGCCTGCCCACCCGCGGGATGCACACGCTGCAGCTGCACTGCTGCAAGCAGCAGCTGAGATACGCATCTCGCCATACACCACATAGGATGGTTTCAATAGTCCCGAGTAAAGTTCAATTAACAGCAGCTTGCATCCATACCCGGTTCCTGGATACATGGCCTGATAAAATCTAGACAAAATGCAAAGCACTCAACGGAAAACAAAGTACACGCTATTAATTGCATGGGAGTTAGCACTGCCGCCATGTAATCCTTGTTGAAAGCATGATTTTATTTTTTTACATTTATTGTGATCTGTTAAAAGTCATTCCGTTTAAACAGTGTTGCACAATTTTCAGACAACTGAATCTGTGAAAAAAGCCTTATGGCTTTGTGTCAGGTCTTTCCACATTCTTATGGTGCAAAGGCTACATAAATTTATCTCCTTCTAATTCTGGATTTTTTTAAAATATCAAGACACTGGGGTTGTTTTTTTTTTCCATCTGCAGCTAAGATTTCTCCATCTCCCTCACACTTTCATGCAAAACCAGAGTTTATGTACTAGAGACATAGATAAAAAAGAGCAGGATTCAGGAGACGTCTTGAAGACGTGCAATGGCAATTTTGTTCTGTTACAGCCCCTTCTTCCACAAAATCCACGGGGCACCACCGTGTCACGTCAGTCCTACAGCTGGACCTGAGACTGCAACGAGAAGGGGAAGGAGAAGCGTGGGACAGGGGAGTGGCTGTACCTCGGTGAGATGGTGCAGGTGCTTACCACGCTCCCAACCATCACGCCGCCGTCCCTCAGACGTGACGCTGCTCTTACCAACAGCCCAGCATAAACACTTGCTGCCTCGGCCCTCTCCTTCGCCTTCTCCCTCCCCACTTCGCTGAACCAACACACGCTCAAAACTGTAAGGCACTAAAAGCAAATTTCATTTCCTTGCAAATTGAAATTTTACTACAAAGCTACAGAAAGGTAAGGGAAAAAAAAATCTCAGGGTTTTATGGTAATAAAAATATTCCTTAAACTTGTTATTGAAATCACTTCAGATTATTAGGCATAAATGGTTTTTAAAAGTGTAACCCACATTACACTGTAAATGCTGCCATTTTCATCTCCTATCACTTAACCAGACCTTGGAAGCTCTCTAGCTAAAAATTACTACATTTCTTTCCTACTTGCCTTTATGAAGTGCCATCATACTCTTTTGGCCCCCTTCTAGAAAAAACCATAAATGCACACATATGTCGGGACTTAGACAATTTGGCACTGGTCTTTTTGTACCTGGGAATAACAATCATCTTAACAGAAGCAGCTTTGTATCAGTAAACTTCATAATAAAAGTACTTCTGGATAAATAAATACAAGAACATCTCTATTATACAATACCAAAATAATCCTCATGATAAATGTATTAATTCAACCCCTGAAAGGTCAGTGGAATATTAATTTCCTCCTTTATGAACAATATACTTGCACTATGTAATGCTACAGGGTTTAATCTAATCCGGTTAAACGGACGTTTGGTAACATTCAAACAGCTTTGGCACCAACATTGACACAGTTCAGTACAAAATGACAGATTTACTATAAACCATTTTAAACTTTCAACGACAGAATAAATCCCATGGAGAGCAGTTACAGAAGATAAATCTTTAATAACTGCCAGTTTCTACTGAATTCTGCCATAAAGGTAATATTCAGTTCTTGAAGGAACATGTCACTTCGCAGTGACTGACCTTCTCGTGACGCACGCGGTTGTTTCCAAAGGGGAATACCTACCGGTTGAGCTTTAGGGGCAGGAAGAGGGATTTGCTCACGACTCCTCCAGAAGTCCCCAGGAGGGAAGGGAATCCTACCTGCAGCACCATGGTATCCCCTCGGGTTACGTGGCACCAAGGGGGCCGTGGCAGGACCTATGTTTCCCTCCACCTCCAGTACACCGTCCTGTGCATCAGTCGTGCTTCCCCAGGAGAAATCACACTCGTGATCCTTCGCCTGCCTGCTCCGCTCTAGACTGTGGAATCTCCTACCTAGCTGGAAGCTGCCATTTTACATACATCAAGTCACCTTTTTCTGAGACAAAGCACGCTTTTGAAATCAACAGCTCTTTCCTCTGTTCCATGTGTGATTCAAGAGGCAGACCCCACCGCTTCCATGAAAACATATTAAATGCATTTCCTGTGGAACAGATTTATCCTTTTCTGCGTAGGGTTTTATTTTGTGGGTGGGGCTGGTTTTTGTTGACTTGGGTTTCTTCCTTTCATGGCAATTAATTGTAAAGCACCTTAAGATGCATTGCTAGAATGACTGCTTGACAAACAGCGCTTGGTGTCTTATTGTAAAATATTCAGATGCTCGATCCAAACAAATGGTGTCTATAATAAAAATACTGCCATATATCTTCATTTGTACCGGAACAAATCAGTTTTATTTGCTCATTCTGCGGTTTAGTGTCACAGGTCTCTTCGAAAAGATAATTTATAATTTCTTATGCAATTAGATATGAAATTAAGTCATCTTACTCTGCAGAAGAATTTATAATAAAGAGACCAGGTTCAACTAGTTCCACTGAAAATATTTTGATAGTGTCAAAAAAGACAACATAAAAATCTTTAGTGTTTTAACAAATTAACACATGCCTTTTGGGTAAAGTACTGTACATGCTGTTAATCTTTTAATTAGGGTCTCAATTTCACATACACATTTATGGTAGGGGGGACTTTGAGTGATCAGAAAATGCAAATGCATGGTGTTGCTATGCTCTTTTAGCAGACGCCAGGAAAAAAACCCCAACTACTATGTGTAGCCCTCTATTTAAAAGCTCCACAACAAAATTTTAATAAATCTTTGTCAATATTACCAGTTAAATACTATTCTTCATTATTTTAAGCAAACTAATAGTTTTCAGACTGAGAAAAAAAAGGCTTGTTCTCCATGCTCAAGCCACAGAAAAAGAAACTCTTATGTTCGTTAATGCATGTAGTTTTTAGACCCATCATCAACATTTAAAAATATGTAATTGATGCTATCTATATAAATGGATACATAAATAGTGACGTCTGAAACACATTCTATGGTAGCATTTCACAAAATGCCAATTTGCTCATGCTGACTGCCGCACAATTCTGCCTAAACATCTCTTTGCAGGATCTTGAGAAGATCTAGTATTATCTATAGCTCATTATTTGACACATTCTTTTCCTCAAGCATTTGGTCCATCCTCAGTTTCAACACAAGATAAACACTTTTCCCCCCACAGACTATTTCATAGATTCTGTAGCTGGTGCTGAAAAAAACCTACTCAGAAAGGCAGAGAAGTTGCCATCAGCTAACGGTCCCCGAGCCAAGGGACGTTTTTAGCCTGGAGTCGTCACTGTGGAAGCAGGAACTATCTGCTAGCTATCCCACATAAGGATTTTTGTTAGGAAAAGGGAAAAAGGCCAAAATGTGGCTAAGCAGCAAGTATATTATAAAAACAAAGTATGAAAGCAATTTAGCTGAGAATCCTGACTGGCACACGCACTCTCCTCCCAGCTTGCTTGTTTGAATTTAACTCTTTATTGGTAACTGGGAAACAGCCAGGTGAAGTCAAAGGTGCTGCACATACAAAACTGGGGAGTGAAAATGGAATAAAACACAGTCCCTAGATCCCAGGATTACTATAGCTGTATCGTTTCATTGACAGCTAGCTCATCCTAGAAGAATTATTTTTCTATTGGAATAAAGTCGAGAGTAAAATTGCCCATAAATACCCAGTGAAAAATACTCCAACCTCATCTCATTCAACTCGATGCAATGCCTTTTTTTTTAGTCACACCTGTACAAACACGGTTTTTTAAAATTGTCTGAATAAGTCAAATGTATTCACTGACCAAAGTTCGTACTGGCAGACCAGTACGAACAATTCTGCACAAGCCCTGCAGTGATACGGAGAGGAAGAGAAACTCGCCCTGAATAACCAAAGAGTGGAGTGGACAGGAGGGGCACACACACACCTGCCTCTCTCAGCCACAGCTTGAATTTCAACCTTCATTGGTGCTCTCAGGGTGAGCTTCCAGTGAGCAGGACAGTAGGCAAAAGGAGGTCACTAATAGTGTTGTCTTCTGCTCATCCTTTTCCATTCTCAAAGTGCAGCCAGACACCTGATCTCCTGCAGACCCCCGATGGCAAACAATGCAGGAGGGCAGACTGCCCTTGTAGAACTCAACGGGTATGTAAAGATGAAAACATCAGTACAGCTGCTGACTGACAGGTTCATTTACACTCAAGGAAGGGCCAGGAGGATTAAAGCTGGGTCCCTTCTACAGTGCTCACACGGCGCGGTGAGAAACCCTCCAAGGCGACCCTTTGCTGTCAATGCCAGAAGGATCTTCCCTAAAGAGACGATCAGACACAGAGCAGGGGTCAGTTTTTGCCCCCTCTCTTTAAAAAAAAAAAAAACAACCAGGAAACACTTTGTTTATCCCCTTTATGTTTTCTCCCCTTGCTTGCTTAGGTTTTCAGTTTCGAAACAATCTGTTTTTCATGCCTCGCTTGCCTGTGTGGTTAACGGCCCAGAGACCCTGGAAATTGGGATGTGCTTCCCAATAAGCAGAAGCCAATCCAGGGGATGAGCTCTGCCTCGGCTAGGCTAGAGAAAAAAAGCAGCTCGGGGTGGGCTCAGCTTTGTGCCCCTGTGGGGAAGGCAGATGGGGCAGCACGACCTGCAGCTGGAGCTAAAAGCATCCTCCCATGCCAGAGGGTTAAAAATGCTGCTTCCCTTCTCTAGAGCAGCGACTGGAAAAAACAAAACATGTCAGCAGACAAGAATGTCTAAAATGAAAACAAAAAAAGGCAGAAAAAGCTACCCTAATGCACTGACCACCACCAGGCTTTGTTCTTAGACTGCTGAACGTGTCAGTACCAGTTTGTTAGCTAACAGACTGCTACCTGCACCTCATTTTCCTTCTCCGGACAGGGGAAGACCTAGTCTAATCTAATTTATGTTCATTTTTAAATACAGCTCTGCTTCATTATCAGATTCATGCAAGAAAAAGACAACAAGATTTTATTTTAAATTAAAATCAATAAAGACCATTTCCCAGATTTCCTCAAAAATACTAGAGGTTCATGGGCTTGTGGGCTTACCTGAGAGGTCAGGAAGGGGGCCAAGAAAAATCAGTATTTATTATACACTGGTGTAACTTTTTCATGGAGTACACACAGGCCTTTCGGAGTGAACTTGATTTTACTTTACCCCAAATTACCATACGGGTTGCTGTGCACAAAAAAAAGCCTGTGGCTCAATTTCCCCAGCACTCCTTCACTTGTTTACAAAACCGGCAGAATATGTGAAAATCTTTCCATGGAGAGTGCAAAGCTTGAAGAAACTTCTGTCCTGCAGCATTACCTTCTTGCACAGAGCTTGCACCGTGAAGTGAATGGAAAACACTAAAGAATACAGCCCTCATCAAACAGAGGCAGAGATTTGCTGTTACAGCCTTAGCAATAGTTCTAAGAAATAAAGGGGGGGAGAGAGGAACAAAAGGTTTAACGATTTCTACTCATAGCGCAGTCGGAGTCTGACCCGTTTGGACTGTGGAACAAACACACAACACACACGCCACCGCAACAAGTCCACTAGAGCCACCAGAGCCGTCCCCAGAACGTGCTGCGCTTCAAAGCATGGCCTCAAACTCCCAGGGCAGTAGGTGAAGTCTCACAGAGGCAGGGAAGGGAGGAGAGCGTGTTTCACTGCGGCAGCCGAAGCTGCTGTGCCCACTGCGCTCCCTCCTGCTCCCGAGCTGAGCTGTGCTCCGCTCCGTCCCAAACCTCAGCGAGACGGAAAGCGCCGTCAGAAGTGCTGAGCTGTTCAGGGCTACCTTCGGTTACCCTCCTTTAAGCTGTTCAAACACTAATAAATTACCCATTTACTTATACTATCCAGATGGTTGCCATCTAGAAAAATACAGTATTATTTGTAGAAGGCTTTGTTCCATCACAAGAATCCTGTAAATAATATATTGGGATCAGAAAGCCAGTACCACGTGGTAACTTTTACACACACCAGCAAGAGGGGGTGGCAGGGAAGAAAAGGGAAGAGAGATGCTTCCTGACCACTTGCTAGAAGTTGAGAACTTCCACAGTGAGCTTTTCAAAGAATCGAGTCTTCGCTAGAGTCCGTGCTGCTGGGATAACGAGGTTACTAAGAATAACACTACAGATGGAGAATGAGGGTGACAAGTAACCTGAAAGGGGGGGTTATTAATTGGATTTTGATTTTTTTGCTTCCACATACATATTACACTGTTATATAAAAATATATGTGTATGTGTGTATATGTATAAAAGATGTATTTATATTCTAGATTAAACTATAAACACATTATATATGTGCTTATATATATAAAACAAAGTAAAACATAAAATACATTCCATTTTTATACACAGAAATATGACATCCTAAAACTGCTTCCTATGTCACATTTTCCACAAAAAAAACCCCTACACTAATTTTAGTAAACCCTACTAATATTAGCAGCCTCAACTTCTACCTCTTCTTTTATTTTTTACAGAAGATTTCTTAAGAGTTCCAAGCAATATTTAAAGAGAATTCTGGGACTTTAATTGAAATGTCATGGGATGCGGAACCTTTAACAAGAGTGTCTTTCAAATCCTGTGTCCATCATGCACTGAAACGCCTATCCAAAAAAGAAAAAAAAAAAAACAAAGAAGAAAGAGGTTTTAGATATTCTCATTAAATTCTGACTTCCTCTCATGGTCTCCTAATTGAGTTTTGCTTAGAGTTGTCAAGAAGTTTTGTAGGGAGGACAAAACAGTGATTTGCTGGTAAAAGTCTATATATAGGGAGGGAGATAAATATTTGAGAAGCACTCAGCCCACTTTCTTCAAACATCAGGGCGAAAGACAAGGAACACAACTCAAGCAATGTACAGTTCGAGAAGGAGCAGCTTTTACAGGGGAAACTCTGATCTGGAAGGCTGAGTATCGCTGCAAGAAACCCAGTCTGCACAGCAATCCCAGCCAAGCTATCAGGAAATCGCATGTCAGAGCTTAATGCAAGGTGTCCATTTCAGCCGTGCTCCTCACACGTACTACTGTAAAATTATTTGATCTGGGCCTTTTACAATTTTACCTGCAAACTTGGAGAGAAGAAAGTAGAGCTTACTCATAAAAGCACCTCCAGTAGAAGCAAAGGGGATTACTAAAGGTAAGGACCAAACTGCTGAAAAGAGCTCTGAAGGGGGTTGTGTTGGTTCCTTTCATTTGTTTTGGGGTGGGTTAGTTTTGTTTTAAGTCAGGCAGGGAGATCATACTCTGCCGCAAAAGAGTTTGAGCTGAGAGAAACAGCAACTCTACACAGCCCTGTTAGGTGAGACCACTGTGCTGTCTCTGTAGAAACAAAAAGGGAAAAAGTAGCAGCAAACAGTGGCTGAGCCAGGAAACAACCCAACATTTAGTTCGCTGATCACTGTATTGTCTTGTTATTTAAGTCACTGTATCGCCAGTGTCTCTCCAGTTCATTAAAGCCAGTATAATACTGATGAGAAGGTCTTTGATCACATGAACAGGGGGTCACGGCTCAGACATAAAAAAGACACCGGGAACTTGGCTGAGGAGTCAGGAGATCCCAGATTATAGCACCCCTGTAATTTATTGCACATTATTCATAGGAAAAACCTGAGCTCCAGTTTCCTCTCATTTTTCCCATGCTGCTACCTTGCACTTGTGTTAAAAATAGCAGATATCTGGTCTTCCCAGCTGCAGCAAACTCAGCTGTACACATCAGGCACCATTTAGCAGGGTTTCACCACACTTTTACTGTGCCTTTCTTGACACAGAAACATAAAACCAGCTTGTGCGTGTTCAATACAGCCCCCAGCTGGTATGTTCTGCCTTTACCTGACATTCAGTTGGAAGCTGTTATGGTCCTGGAGACAGCACAGATGGTAATCTTTCACAGGATCTTTCCCTACTAATCATCCACCCTTCCAGTTGCCCCAGAGCCCTACCTTCTTGGACTAGCTTAGGCAAATCCATTCCTTCATCAGTATTTACACCCTTCAAATATTTGTACACATGGTTATAAACCAGTAAGTGACAAGATGGCCACAGTGGCCTCACAAAGGCCAGCCAGAGTGAAGGAGCCCAGCATTCAGGCTGCCACGTTCTCACACACAGCAGCCTGGGGTTTGGACGAACCTGCTGAACATCACCATCTCAGTTGCATCTGGGTTCCTTGCTGCCCCAGCCACGTGCACTATGGATCCAGAGGAGAGCCTTACGTGTCTGTGCCATGGTTTCCTTGCTATACAGTCAGGAGAGACACCTTTGTCTCTTACTGCAGTTCACTGCAAGGACAGCTCAACTGGCACTCTGGAGCACAGTGCTCTGCAGAAGCACCAAAGCCACTTCCCGTGGCTGTGAGCAACATCAGAGGCTCACAGGAGAGGCGGATGGAGAAGGACACTTTGTCATGAGACACACCCCTGGGTGTCATGACATTAGGGCAGAGATACCCCGTCAGCTACTCTGGCCAGGCACTGACTGACAGCAACAAAATTCTCTCCTTCCCCACCCCAGCGATGCAAGGCTGACAGAGCTGATGCTGTCTGACCTCAGCTCGCTAAATCACAACCCCCACAGAGCATCACTCTCCTCCACATCCAGCTATCGCAACTCCACGTGGCAAGGCAAGGCACTTAAACCTTTTCTGTTTCTTGTTCTTGTCTTACACCTTCCCCATCGACCACTGCCAGCCTCTCCTTCCAGCCTTCCGCTCAGCCCAGCCACCCCAGCTCTCTGCAGTCACAAGGCTTCCCACTCTTCTCACAGCACACAGCGCTCAAAGAAGCCAGGCAGCACGGAGAGGGGCCTGCAAGGCATTAACATAAGGCACCGTCTCCTGCAGTGGATCTGCTCGTGGCAACACGCTGCTTCAGAACCAGGGCCTGGCAACCCCTACAGTGACAGGGATAGGAAAGACCCAGTGTTTCTCTTCTCTGCGTTAACTTCTCCCTGCTGTTTTCTCACCCCACCTTCTGCTCCACTTGGCATCCCAACACCATTTCACCCTTCCTTGTGGTGGCCACACAGAGCAAATAACCCAAGCAACTACTACTCTACCAGTGCCCGGTGAAAGCCGCTCACAGGCAGCAGCCAAGGCAGGCGCTCCACACCGCCCGGCCAACACTCCACACTGCCCGGCCAACACTCTGGCAGAAGCACCTGGGAGGAGAAGGCAAACTCCACTCCAACAGCCCATTCATCTTTGCACGGTTCTGCAGACAATGTACGCCAGTTTGGTGCGCGCGCTCACGACGGCTAGCAAGGAGCTAGTCAAAAGAGGAAACAAGTACACATATATCCACAAGAAATTACACTGTTTGCTTTTTCTTATGGATTCTAAGAACGTAGAACTTTCAAAAAGCATCAGATCAGCCCTGCTCTTCCTCTGCCCCATGCTGAGGAGGGAATCACAGCAGGTTCCAAAGCTGCAGGACTGCACACAGGTTACACCAGGTTGCAGCTACTTTCATACTACTTTGGTCCCAGCACTCAGCCCTATGTACGCACTGTACGCAGCCCCTACCAGTTCCCTTCTCTTGCGCAGCCCAGTTAGAATACCCCACCCACCAAAAAAACCCACAAAAACTCCATCAGGGCATGTAAATTTTATTAAACTACACATAGAACAGCTGCCCTTTGAAAGCATGACTCTTTTCCTCTCCGGAAGGCACGTGTAGAAGGTTCCCTACTCTCAGGTGTAGACGTAAGTGATGATGAAAGAAAAATACATAAATGTTTATTAAACCTTTGTTGCCATTCACACCACCAACTTTCACACCCCAGTGCCAAGCTGCTAACGAATTCCCATGCTGTTCCAGAAGACTTTTCACAGCTACTGTCAGAAAAGGGAAGTTTCACGAGGGCAGCACTTGCTGCAAAAGTCTCTGCTCTCACCACCATCAACAAAAAATGTTCGCAACCAGCTGTTTGTGGAATAAACGCATCCTGCCCAAACTGTGTGGGAATAAAGAGCTTCTCCCAGTGAGGCATGGGGCCTTCACGTGTACCTCCTGACACGTACTTGTCTCAAGATTATTTACGCTAAGACTTCTGTATTCACCTAATGGCCAGGACTAAAACTTAGCCACAATAAGCCAAGTGACCATGAGCTGGTCCATGAGGCTGCAGGCCAGGTGACAGCTGCATGTGCAGGCTACAGCTCATGTGCTCGGACATGGCATCACCTCCTTGGGGAGCTCTGAAACTCCTTGGGGAAGAAGACAGCCCCGTGCCAGGGCTCCTTTGGGCACACAGACGCCTCGGGGGTCAATGCACCACCTGCCCTTCCACGCCATGTTTCCCTCCTGGGAACAACTAGCTCTTTTATACGCCACTGGAGACCCTCTTCTAAAAGGAACTGGCAAAGCCAAGATGTTCCCCACAAGATGAAGTGAACATCGCTGCTCCTCTCAGAGTCATCCAAAACAAGAGGGGAGGAAATTAAACACTTCCCCAGCTCAAAAGCACTACATGCTACGTGACGGCTTAGACAGCATTCACAATACAAAGGCTTTGACAAGCTCACATCTTCTTCGTCCCTGGAGGACACGGGGACACCCACTCACGTCAGTGTTTTGCGGAGCAAGTTGCTCAAAGCTTTACCATTTTGAAAAACGCAACTGAGAATCTTCAATTTCTCGTGCAGACCCTGTAATTCAGCTCATCACAAAGCACTAAATGACTGTTTATCAACATATATTGCTAAATGAAATCAATCCCAAGCACCAGACTGTTCCTGAAACCAGAATGAATCAAGCAAATAGCTTTTTTCCCCCTCTTTTTAATATCAGGAAGTTGTGTTCTCAAATACATCCTTATATCAGTAATTTAGCAGCATGTTTCTGTCAACCCTAGTTTACAGTTTATAGCCCAATATTCTATAAATCTTCTCAATAAACAAAACAATCTCAGAGGTCTATTGGCACTCTGTCTCTGCCTGTAGCAAGAGTTCTACAGAACTTCCTCAGCAAGGTTCTACAGAGCATGCTGCATACCTCGGCTTCATATATTAAAATCAGCATGACCTGCAGTATTTGCCCAGGATATACGAAAGACTTTAGAGAACTGGTCCCTCTGTGTGAAAGTAATTAAACTCACCAAATAAGATATTTGTGAGCTGATGGTATTTTCTGTCATTTCTAAGTAATACACCATCTGATGTTTTCTAGGGGAAGGTAATTGCTGCCTTAAAGACAAAAATGCCCAACTCTTTTTAGACTAATTACAACAAATATTCAACCTTTATTTTCTAGATGAGTTATTCCAGCAACAGATTAGTATCTGAACCTGCTGATTGTTAAAGCCTGTAGCTCAGAGACGCAGTGCCCGTTTCCTCCCTGCACGGTGACTAATTTCTCTCCGAGTCAATCCGTCTCTCCTCCTTGCTATTCTCACAACAGAGGGATGCTGCAAAGGAAGGGTTCCCCCGGGCGAGATGCTCAGCCCGCGTGGATCACTGCACTGAGTGGCACGCCTCCGTGGAGCAGGTTTCTTGCAAAGCCCATTCCCTTTCCTAAGTGCCAGGAATCAAATCTTGGCCACCGAACGCAGCGTGTTCCACATGTCAGCTCGCAACACGTTGAGCAACCGTGTTAACGGAGATGGATAGTGCTGTCAAACAGGAAGCTGGCTCGCCAGGATGGAAACAGTGGGATACGCTGACCTTCTACATTCAGAAAAAAAAGCGTCCCTAAAACAACGTGAAATGTTTCATATTAAAAAACAAAACAGCTACCTTCTCCAAGAGCTTTTACTGCCGTATTGTGTAAATAAACACATGTGCGTGAGCTCTGCCTGCACAAAGAACCTGAGCCTCTCTCACAGAGGAAATGAATCATTATCACCCTGCTTGGAAAGAAGTTTGTACAAGAAGCCTGAGCTATTCACCGCTGCCTGGAACTCCCGAATCCAACACTGCTGCTGCTCTCTCCCTCTGCATGTTGAAACACCCAGCTATACGAAATAACTAAAGCCAACAGATAAGATCGTCAGGCAAAGCTTCTGTTAGACTACTGTAAATGCACACGGGTTTTATTGGTGACAGAGACGAAAGGGAAACTTACAGGCTTCTCATCCATAGGAATAAGTGGTGAAATAACCTGGGTAGTATAAAAAAACCTCTTGAAATGCAAAGTTCATTCTGGAAAGATTTTCCACAACCCACCACCTCCCTCAAGATTAGAATTTTAGGTTTGCTTTTTTCAAGCTGATATTTTGAGCAGAGAGAGGAAAGCTTTGTTTATTTTAAGATTTTGCAGCTACTGGAGAATCATCTCGAAATGGAAGGGACTGTGGAGCTTTACAAAGGGCTTTGCAGCGATACAGTAGGTAAGTAAAAACAGAGAAAGCAGCCTGTATGTTTAGCACTACAACCACTGGCCATAAAGACAGCATGTATATATATATAAAATAATTATATGCAACGTATAATTTTAAAAATGAAAGACTATAATACGCTGTTCAAAATGGCCCTGACACAAGGAAGAATACTAGATACCTTCTAACTGTTCACCTCAAGGTTCTATGCTCTTCTCTGCTGACTTCCTCGAAGCAGCAATCTGCCTCCTGGTACAGAACAAACGTGTCATGAATATGCTGACTGATCATTATCACCGTATTTCACACTTCAGCAAGATCCAGCTAATGCTTTCTAGGCAGGCTGACAAGGTAGGGCTTGTTCTACACCTAGTTTAAGATTAAGCAATCAACACAACTCATATAACCACTTCCAAGAACTGCCACCAATGTTCTTGCTTTCTCCTCACATTGAACCATGTCAGGTGCTATCTTCGGCCAGCGCAAAGAAACGGAAAAGAACTTTATTGAATACCTTGTGCCTGAGCTGCAGAACTGTGGGAATACCCCAGAGCCAGGAGCGCTGTCTCCACCAGCTGGCTAAAGAGCACATCTTTGCGAACCAGAACGAACTCAGCATGCTCTTCTCGATTATCGTATTCAAGAGAGGCATCCGACTGCTCCACCACACAAAAGACTGGAATCATCAAACCTAGATAAAAAAAAAAAAACAAACACAACAATAAAGCATCACTAAGAGAGGAAAAAGAAGTGTGTTATACATCTCTGATTAAAGCTGTAAATTACAACACCTCCTAGAAGGCTCATTTTAAGTGGAAATCTGCCTTTCTTCCCTGTGGGATAGCTTTTGTTTACTTTCCAAGGGAAATACTGAAGTCTCATCACTTGACTCATTTAAAAACCACACTAGAAGCTCCAGAGAATACAATTCAGGAACAGAATCACAGTCAGCATGAGGATGAACAAGATTTCCTAATAAGACCTTTTCAACATTGCAGAAGTTTTCTACAGCTCCATGAATATCCCCGTTCTTTCAGGTCAGAGTTTCTCCACATTCAGCCGTACAAAAACCAGTGACATAAATGCCGCTTCTGCTTCTCTCCACACAGTACGGAGGAGTCAGCAGAAGCCAGTCCCATACGCAGTTCTTGGCTGGGAAAGGCTTATTTGCACATTTTCAGGCCGTGGCCAGTCTTCTCACTGTGCAAGGAAAATATCCTTGCATTGATTTTGCTGAAAACTATAATCTTGTGTTGGCAGCTGATGGTCACACAGACCATCAGAGAGGCCAGTGGCTGTTCTCCTACTGCACGTATGATAAGAGCGAGAACAGCTCTCTTCGAAAGAGGGTCAAGGATGAGGAGGAACCACAGAAGTGGAAAACTACAGGGTGGTCCGGATTCAATTTTGTTCTGCTTTATTGTGAATTTACTTCTGTGGTTACAGGATCAAGTCACCTATGGAAATAAATTGTGGAGCATGAACTTAAAGGGATTTGATAGCACAGAGAGCAGAGAAACAAGCCAGTTTGCAGGAGACAACCCCACAGTACTCGAAGCGGGTGCACGGAGGGAATCCACAACTCTGCCTGTTACAGGCCAGGCTGTGGTCAGGGTGTGGCAAAGGAACAACCATTACCTCCAGTCATGGAAATGTATTGATTGGTTACGTGCAATTCGTTAGCCCCTAGATAAACTAGGAAATGTTGCGGCAGAGAAGAATCTCAGCCCAAAGCAGTTCTCCTAAAGTGCCATCTAAGGCTCCTAATACTGCCAGAAAGTTCACCTCTAACTCCTGTTCTTCAGGGTGAAATGTAACTTTCTCCAGTGGGTAACAACTGTGAAAAATAACTGAGTGGCCAGACACAAATCACTGCACTCCTAGACAGGGCACTTCTTTAAGGGAAAAAGAGGAGAAAGGCACATTTCAGTTCTCCTTCCATACAAAGCCAAGTATCTTCAAGATCTTCTACTATAAGTGGCTTCAGTATCTACAAACCAATAGTTACATATCCCTTCAGTGGAGTCACCTTCCCTGAAATAGATGCAGTCATACCAGTAACAACTGCTAAAGAACTTAAATCCTCCTTGTCTTGAATTTGCAGAGGCTAGATTTATTTTAAAATATATTTTAGATACACAATTCTCATTTAGTGACCTATCCGGCACGCAGCAACTCCCAGTCTGACATGCTAACTGCGAGCCAGCAGCAGCTATGAGCCACGATATCCAGTTGACGTGTTTTATTTCTCTGTTTTAAAATGCATCCTGAAGTAAAGTGTAAGTAGGTTACAGCACCACACTGATGCTGCTCCCTCTTCACTGCTTGATTCTAGGTTAAACTGACGCATTCTGCAAGTTCAAGCAGCCAAATTCTAACACATAAGTGTTGAAAAAAATAAATTCAGTGGGAAAAAAAAAGCCTCTAGGTGCTTTCCTGAAAAGTCAGTGATCCCGTTCCTCTGAAATCAATGAAAAAAATTTCTACTCCTATCAAAGGTTAAAAATTGAATTCTATTTGTCCATAAGTCATTTAACTATTTAAAATTGAGTTTAACCTCTGTAAGCAACAGAATTCCCCGCCTGTCAAGCATACAGTCCATCACAGCGCTATTAATGTGTTAACAAAAGATTAAGATACTTGGCCAAATGCTGGGGCTGTGATACTGGTTGTGTAAACTACATTTTGGCAAAACAGACAAAGCAGGTGAATGCAAACTGATGAGAGGGATGCCACAGCACCTTTTATCCTCTTCTTGGATGCTTTCCTTGTCACACAAGAGTCTTTCCACCTTTTCAGCACCTGTTCTCCACACTCGTCAGTTTACTGTCTCAGTACAAACAGGATCTCAAAGGCCAGAAGTGATGCTGTATGTGATATCACTTTATGGACAGCATGAAGGACCCACAGGACTCTTGTCTATGATGACTTTCCTGCCCCTTCCTGCTGCCCATGCTTGAAGGGACCCTGATACAGAAACAGCTTTTGCAAAATCATCTCTGAACTCAGTGACTGAGTGTAACTGATGAGAAGCTGCTATTAGTACTGAAAAGCAGAGAGCAAAGGGCAGGTTACCACATCTGCCATTGCTACCCCCTTCTCGTGCCTCTCACTACAGCATCTGGAATCTTAATACCAATCCCATTTTACTAAAAAACAGTAAACCAACTTATTTCCAAGTAAATCTCACTCAAAGGAAGTCTCATCTGCTTTGCCCTCTATTTCGCATTGGAGACTTAAGCTACAATGTCTCTAATGGATTTATTGCCTCAAACTTCTGTTTCCTGATGTTACCTAAAAATAAATTAACATACTTTCAGTACATTAGAATCAGAAGAAAAAATACCTGCAGCCAAAAGCCAACATGCTCTTTACACGCTGATGTACACCACATCTTGCTCCCAGATGCATCTATGACCCCTCCAGCCCACTACAGGGCCCTCACAGAAAAGCAACCTAAGTTCGTCACTGCTCATTGTCATTCCAGTTGAAGAACTTACAGCAAGACCCAGAGCTCAGGAGACCAAGCAGTCATCATGAAGCCTCGCATGCAGTGCTCCAGCAACACAAGTCAGCCTCACTCATAGATGCTGAAACTCCTCAGCTCTTTCCCCAGTGCCCAACCAGTCAGAACTCCTGTCAGGCTCCCTCTCCTACACATACGCACAAAAAAGGGTGAGGTCTCTCCTGCACTGAACTTCCACGCATTCCCTCTCCCAGCTTTAGACAGATGCTGTGGTGAACGATGCTGTGCAGCTCACGGCAGACGACACCAATTTTCACACACAGGGAAAACACGGGGTGAGCTGAGGGCTAAAAAGGAAACCGTTTGTTCCTTAAAGGATGCACACAACGCTGGAATGCGCACGAAACACTAATAGCGATCACAAATTATACAAAAGGCTTGTTCTCCTTGATGTTAATTCGTGCTTCTCACAGAGCTTTGACCCCATACAGATAGCATCTGCATAAAATGCCAGGGGAGCATAACACAAGATCTACCTATGGCCTTTTATAAGGACATCCACACACTACAAGAATTCCTTCTAATCCATGGAAGAGAACAGGGAGAAACTGTTCCCATTATTAACCAGAAGAACAGAATGGTTAGCAGTGACCGGTATAACATATATTTTAGAAACAAATTCAGAGCTCCAGTGTCACTTTCCCAGAAAAGCTGCAATGTACAGAGAAGACTGTGTAAGCATAGTTGCATTTTTTGCTGAGACTCTTCCAAGGGGCGGAGAAATTAAGAAGAAATTAAATACGTATCAAAGAGACCTGTGTCCAAATGCATATTTTCTCCTCCTTGCTATTTCAATCTATAGTTTTATTTCACCAGGCAGTAACCTTTCCTTAAAAATAAAGGAAGCAGGTATTTAATTTAAGAAGTGGTGCTCTGCTGCATCAAACATTCATTTTCACAAAAAACCTGAAGACAGTTAAGAGTATTATCAAACTGCAGCCATGCAGCTCCCTGGAAAACATTTTCGGTTGTAAGATCTGCAAGGAAAAGCTGGATATTCCTAACAACCTCCTAGAAGGGCAAGGTAGAGCAGATATTAATAAGTCCTCCACCTTTTCTTTTCTCATTTGCAAATGATACTACGTCTAGTGCACACTTTAAAGCAAGTAATAAATGTGATACTATCAGCACTGAACTTCTATGCATTGTCCACTTCCGCATAACCACCACAGGCTTGGCATCTAAAGCAGAAAGGAAGAGGATGCAGACAGCCGAGGAGGAGGAGGTTAAACTTCCAGCCACCCACCTCTGCAGCCATTACACTGGGAGCAGCGCTTCTGTGTCCTAGGAAGCGTAATATGAAGACCAACCAATAGGAAGAGGCACCAGTAAAATTTGTGTCTTTTCAGATTAAAATCTGTTTCCATCAGCATAAGTTTTGAGCCCCATCTAGGTGTTATTTCATTTAATCTAATTTGAACAATTTCCAAACATCAGCTTGATTAATTTCAACAGCACGGCATTATGGAAAGATTTACTGTACAGGGGTTGTCTAGCGGGGAATTAATAAAGAAGCCAGTTCTTAGCCCTGAGTAACATGAGGTTTTAAGACTTCCCAGATTTCTAGTGGGAATACTACACAACACAAGTATGTTTTCTTCTGGGAGTGAAACCCACCAAAATTATTAAAAACTGAGATCAAATGGTGGTGTCAAGCCCAAAGGAAATCATTCTACAGTGGAGAGATTTTTATCAAATGAAGAAAGTGGAAAATAAAGTTTTTGTTGTTGCTGTTGTGCTTTGGGTTTTTAGGCTTTGTTTATTGGTTGCTTTTTGTTTGTTTGTTTTAACAGAACACAGATGCACACACAAAGTCATCTCCCTCATAGACAAAGCAAATTTCTTTGGTTGGGAGTTTAGAAACCAGGACATTTTTAATTTGAAAATTCATAAACTACTGAAAACTCTTCATTACTGTATGCAGTCCCAAGCAGCGACAGTAACACGGGTCACTGTCTAAGGCAGTCGTTCGAATACAGAGAGAAAAAAAAACCACCGAGGTAACAGCAAGAGCAAAATCCACCAATGTTTAATCCCACTCACACTTCGAAACACTGAATAACGAGCAACTTCAGTGGGACTTCTGAGATGAGACCCTTACCCTAGGAGCGAGACTGGGAAGCTCAATTAGTAAAGGATGAGTTGTCTTGAGGAAATTCTCTAGATAAAGATTCCATATATTTAACCATCAAGCTTGCTTCCACACTGGCAATAACTACAGGAAGCAATCAAACTACAAACACTTCCTACACCTAATCTGCTTCTGGTTTTCTCTTTAGGTGAGAGCCCTCTATCCAGCAAAGCCAGTGAAAGGAAAGAAGTCCATTTATTTATTTCTCTTTGTGCTGCAACAGAGCTGACCTTACACATACTGACTGCTATTTTAACTCTCTTTCCCTTTCTTTTAAACAAATTTGAAAAATGAACCTAAACTGAGAAAACTGTTTTAAAAGGCAGAAATCAGCATCCATGTGGCACAGGAGAGATTTCCCAGCTCTCCTCCTCGCATCCTGCAGCTCTAACTGAAAAGGCAGAAACCAATTAAGTTTGACAGCTTCCAGTTATTCAGAAATACCTGAATTTCTGCACCAAAGATGGTCACCCTACATGCTAGTGCAACATAAATCCATAATTTCTATTCTGAAAAAAACTTAACAGCACAACCAAGAAAAAAAAAATTAAAGAAAAGGAAGGAGAAAAAAAAGGAAGCTTCAAAGCTTCAGCATGCCACTTCTTCAAAACAGTATCGACTGCAAATCCTGAAGTGATCAGAAAGGAAAACCTGTGCAATCAGTGACGAGATGGAAGAGGCAAAGTCACACGTTTCAGCAAGGGTTAGTCATGTCCATTAAGGCTCACTTTCAAGCTACTCCATAAATTATAAACACCATTAAATCGGACAGAATATAAGCTGTTGGCACTTAACTTATTTACAATAAATGCTTGGTTTGGGTAAATGGACTGTGTTTCAGCCTTTTACATATCAAGCACCAGCCTACAACAGTCTTATTACAAGGCTGAGAATTCTTCCACTGTAAATCTTTTTTAATGCGGACTGGAGGAATGACTTTCCAGTTGTTTGTCACTAACCACTCGGAACCATGTGAAGAAAGCTGTGTGCACACTGATGGGCGGCCAGCGGACATCTCTGCGTCACATACAGGAGACTGTAACAGCGTCTCTGAAACCGTACAATCCTGTGCAAAACAAAAGCGTCAAGCACCTCACAACAACAAAAGGTTTGGTTTAAAAACAAGGACCTTACTTTCTGCTAATCCTCCATTCTCCAACATGCTCTAGACAAAACATGAGATACCTGACTCTGCATCTCACCAGTAATGCGATGCTGTTAAACTCCCACTCTTCACGGGTTTATAAGCCCGTTGAAAATAATTTGTTCCAGGATGCAATTTGGTAAAGAAGAGCTCAGTCCACAGATGATTTTAATACAACTTTTGCCAAAGAAACAAAATCATGTTAAATAACATTACATTATAGATTTTTTTCTTCTTAGGGGGGCCAGAGGAAGTAAAGCGAAGGACAACATCTTTCTCCTCCTCCTCAGTTATTTTTTCTGGCTTTACATATGCAATAAATCCATAGGCAGGAAATGCATTTCTACATGTTGTATTTTAGCCAATGGCGAACGCAAACCACAAGGTATTATTTACATCCCTCTTCAGCTTCCAGTCCTTTCTGTGGCTTCAGTCTCCCAACTATCACAACTATCACAGATCTCAGGAAATCTCATAACGAAGTCACTAATGTCTCCGCAGATGTCCTCTGCTTCTGACAGTTTAACTAGCCAAAGAATTCTTCTCCTAGCTGAAATAACAGCTTTACTGTTTAACACAAAATATTCCAAGCCACCATCCCACCACAGAAACATATTATGAAACTCATAACTTGATTTGATAATGCTTGAGTTTCTCAAAAAATGGTATAAAAGAAAAGCCGTATTGAGAGCATGTGCTGAGACAAACAAGAAACGGGAAGTAGAGAGGGACGTGAAGCATTTACCTCTAGCGCAGCCTCTCCTGCTGTGGGTCTGGGACAGAAGGGTTGGTACTCATGGGACACGAGGCCTTTTCGTGGTCAAAGTCGATCAGATGCTTCTGGTAACTAACCCCCTTTGCTACAGTTGGACTAACTCAACCCAAACTTTGCGTCTGTCACCCTGGCTGGGCTCAAAGGGAGCAGCCCCCAGGGCTCTGTGCCACCTGGCTAGCCCAGGGCCAGCGCGCACTGGGCAGTCAAGCAGGGGATGAAAGTCCTTCCAGCTCTCCACCTAAATGAATGAAAAGCGAGAGCAATGGTAACCCAGACCTCAAAATACGGTTTTAAGGGAGCCTGAGTCAGAAGAAGGTGCAAAGGGCTGTCTCTGTAGCAGAGAGCTCTCTGCCAGCCAGCCCCAAGCTGCGCCGAACTGTGCTCAGGGGTGCCCGTGCTCCGCTCAAGCCACAGCCCTTCCAGTTCGTTGGGACAATTGCAGAACCAGCTCTGCTGAAAAAGACCCTTAAGATCATCGAGTCCAGCCATTCACGTCTAAAGGCATAGCTGAGGAGGCTACAGCTACATTTTTCCTAAATGAAACGGCTCAGTTGTTTCAACTTGTTTCCCAGTTAAAGAAGAAAAAACACCTGACAGCAGTACTTCAGAATATGAACTAATGGAAAATACACTGACTTCACTCAAAACCAGCAAAGGAAATGCTTTCAAATTAAACCGGTGCATTTTTAAAAAGATCATCTTAAGCCATTAATTTCCTACAAGTTTAGGTTTTGGTTTCTGTAACTTTAAAAAGTTTAGGGTTTGGGAGGGGTTTTTGGTTTGGGGGACTGCTTTCTGGTTGTTTTTTCTCTCAGCTCCGTAACAAAACTCGCCTAAGGGGCTAAGACTCTCTACGCCAAGTTCCACCCAGAATTAATTTTAATGGCCAACGTTTTTAAACCCTGAAGACTGGAACCACTAATAAGCCCTTAACTTTGGTGGTGCTAGCAGATGCCACCAAATTATGTAATTTTTAAAGGAAAAAAAATATCTTCCAGCAAAAGCATTTTAATGAAGGTTCTATTAACTAGTCTCCTGGTACCGGGATAAGTCCTCTGGAATGTAACAGAAAAGCTTTCGTAGCTGGTTTGAGATTTTATTTCTGGAGAAGAGCTGAGTACCACAATCGGGCCTGGTTCTGGATCTCCACTGGGACCCACCAGCAAGCTCTTTTCTCCTTTGTGTCCATCCCTCTGTGAATTAACCCCCAGCAAGAAAAATAAGTTGTATCACCTCTCCTTCATGTTACCAGATACACAGCTGATGCAATCTAATGTAACTACTGCATCTACATCTCCATCTTCAAGCCCAATTGCAGGCACCAGCTGTAAGGCAAGCTGAATGGATCTGTAATTGTAATTGTTGCCTCCTTCCCTCATCTCTTTTAGATACTGGCAGCGTTAGAAAACCTCATTTCTCAGTGGCAATGTCAACAGCTATAGCAGAATTGTTTACGGGCAGAAGTTACAAGTACACATGCAATAGGACAAGCCACCTTAAACACTGTCTCAGAATAAATGTCATCAAACTCAAGGGTTGCTGATGGAGCCCTTCATCCTGCTTTGCTTTCAGCAAGGGTTCAGCTACTGCTATGGCAACATCGTTACTAGATGGTATTTTTCTGTTATAAGGAGACCACAGAAATCTTTATCAGATCTTCAGTGGGAAATGAACGGAGGAGAGAACCGCAACCAAGAACAAGTCATTCCATCCTCCAGAAAGCAGCTAACTTCCCCCTCTGTCTCCCTTTTCACCAGTCAATATGTAGACAGCCTTCAGACAGCTGGCATCCACGGCCCATTACATGTCAGTGATGGAGCATCCACAACTTCTGTGGGCAACCTCTGCCAGTATCTCACCGCTGTCATAGTGAAGAACTTCTTCTTAATTTCTAATCTAAATCCTAATTCTAACCTAATTCCTAATATCTGATCTGCTACGACGTGACGTACACAGCGTTACACCGGAGAATCAGACACTTCTGCTAGTGCAAATGCACGTGCTTGCTGAGAGGTGTCAGCCAAAGACAGCAGATTGCATCCGCTCTCCAAAGGCTGAGCTGGCTCCCGGTTCACCTCTGGATGCCATGCCAAGCGGTGAATTATGAAGCTGCATGGTCCATGACGAGAGCCAAGGCTACCGCAGAGAGGATCTCTCTTTCTGTGTATGGTCTGGCAGAAAGGACGCTTCCGCTTACAGCTCTAGGACTCAGCTTTGGAGAAAATCGAGAGCCAGGTTCCCCCAGCCTCGGGCCTTCAACTACAGTTA
Source organism: Eurystomus gularis (assembly GCA_013400335.1). Classification (NCBI taxonomy): domain Eukaryota; kingdom Metazoa; phylum Chordata; class Aves; order Coraciiformes; family Coraciidae; genus Eurystomus; species Eurystomus gularis. The sequence goes on along the minus strand of VZZY01004006.1, from coordinate 8,780 downwards.
GTCCCTTTTCAAGAGGAACACAGCTGCAGTGCTGCCCAGCACCAGGCCTTTCTATCCACAGGGTTTTGATCAGAAGACTAAGATGGTCAGGTAGCTGGAGGGTCACAGAAGAGTCAGTCCCAGGTAGCGATGGCTCAGGTGACTGAGTGATCTTGTTGGCACACTTGTGACAGATTTGGAGAGGAACAAACAAAAAACCAAACTCCAAACCACGAAGCAGCACAGCTTTTTTATTTTGAAGGAGAAAGACATCTTTTTTACTACTTTCTACCTGTCCACGGCATTCTCTGAGCTTATCTACTTGGCAGGTCAGTATGACACTATTATCATATCAACATAACCAGCAAGGCTCAAACCAACAACAGAAACATTACATTCACCATCACGCCAAACCCAGGCACTCAGATACTGCCTCACTCAAGCTCAACCGTCAAGCAGCACGCCTACTTACTGCGCACTTGCTCACATATGAAGTTCTACCATGCAGACTTCCAGCTCGAGCAAGAAACTCTACTTAAAAAAAAAAAGAAAGAAAGAAAAAAAAAACCCCACACTTCTGTTACTCTGCATTTTCTCTCAGTCTAAAAATTGGTAGAGTGTATGACAGGTCCACCTCATTCTTCTTAATGATGTTTTTATTATTCTTTCACTCAATTAAAACAGAAATGGATATTGCATCTTCTGACTGTATAATTGTTATTGTAATCTGTTTTCGATCACTGCTTGGGAAATGGGTCCAAAACAACATAAACTATCCACAGCCTCGGAATAAAAGTCATTTTCTTTTACTATGATACTTAGAGAGACATCTATCATGTTGCTCTGCTAGCATGTTTGTATTATGGCAAAAAAGTTATTTGTAAGTTGGGAAAAGGCATTATGAAAATCACCTTTTACTCCAAAGTATTGTATAACTCATAATTTATAACCACATTTCTTAATAACCACTCAAAATAATAAGGCTGAAAATTGGGCACATCTAATTTTAATATATAAATAATGGAAATGCATATAAACCAAAATATGCTCAAAGTATGAATTTATACTGCTTTCAAAAAATAGTCTGGTTATAGTTTTGAAAATGACATGCTTCGTTTCCAATAGATGCCTCTCAGCTGAATTTAAGAGGAAGCGCTCTCTGGAGAGGACGGTAAATCCTTCCACGTGAGTTTCCTCACTTATCTGAAGTTTCGCTCAGATTCAGACAAAGTCAGCAACTTCTGCAGAGTGAAGTGTCGGCGACACACCAGTAAGGACTGACTACTCCAGCCACTTCTCAACACTATAGAGATAGAGCAGAACATCAGACAGAGTGAAGGAGAACGTAACCTCACGGCTGTGTGCAGCGGCGCAAGCCACGGCTTTTGATACAAGAAATTCCCCTCACGACACTTCTTGCCAGATTTAGTACTTTTGAAAAGATATGCTGCCAATAGGGCATCTTTTCACCTCAGCGTGTGTCTCTGGAGAACAAATAAGGAGGGAGCATATCTAAGTGGGAGACATTCCTACTGCACTCTGACAATGTGCACTTCGAGAAGTGGGCGTGTGGTTATCTCCAGAGATGCTGCAGCTTCGTATAAAATATGGTCTGGCGGGTTATTTTTACTAATCTTTCTCTGAGCTTCTCCCCCTTGCTGACATTGCTACTAACACTTCCAGCTGTGCTCAGAGTGTTTAATACCACGTGTCCATCTGACACAAGGACGTCAGAGCACAATGACTGACAATTTTTACTATTAGCCAGGTAATTTTCTATTTAGAAAATAGATAAGAGTTTAAGCATATCACCTGATTTAGAGCCACCTGTCTCTCTTCTTCAAGTTCTTTTTATTCCCTTTATACAGCTTCTACCAATAATGACAATCTTTCTTTCTTCCTAATATCGCTGCATGTAACATCAATAATCGTTCATCATCTACCAGCAAATCTAAAATATAGTTTGAGTTCAGACACGAGATCTCTGCCCCAGCACCCAGCTTACGGCACCAGCACAGCAGGGCTCACACCGCATCGTTTAAGGAATCCTGTAAACTATTTGTGCAGCCTTATTCCAAGTACAAATGCCTCTCGAAAGGAGGTTTTTACGTAAGTCCTCAGATATTAGCAACACCGATGTTCACATCTTTAAAAATCAGAGTAAAAAAGGCACTTTACAAAAAAACCAACACCAACCTTTCAAACATTGTTTATAAGGGTTTCACAAAGTCAGCAGCTTTAAATCGCTAACAGACAAATGCTAACATCTCGGTGTATTTGTACATCTTCCAGAGAACACAGCACAGCTAGTACAGGTGTCTAAAAAGAAAAAAACAAATTAAAATACTAGTTCACGGGGTTTTAAAAAGTTCTCTAAAATAAAGGAAATACAATGGGAAATAAGAAACGAAGCCTTTTCCCCTTAGACTAGCATTTGGATCAGTGCAAATGAAGACATGGGTAAAGAGCACGCAACAGCCACGGGACGTGCTTTCGTACAAAGCGCAGGAACTCTGGGGAAAAAAAAAAAAATCCCTAACTGTAGAACTGCAACAATATGGACAACACGAGTTGCTGGCTGAGAACACACCACACAGTAAAGAAGTCAACACTTGTGAGTGGCCACGAGAACCTCATCTAGACGGGCGACAATTCCCCCAAATTAAACGGCACGGCGTACTTTCCGTCTTCCACACCACTAATCAAGGGAAGCTCATCTGTACGTAACCCCACAGCAGATACTGCTGATGAGCACTCCGCAACAAGTACAAAGCTTGCTGGAAGGCAATTTTTTTTTTTTAGCATGACTAGAGGCTAGAAAACATTTCTCAGGAGAGATCGAGCGCTCAGCTGCCTTTTGTCTGCTGTGACCATTTCTCACATCTGCGCTAGTGACACGTGTCACTGTGGGGACCAATGCGTCTGTCCCGGGATGTTTCATACAGTAGGAACCAATTACCACAAGACAATTTTTTCAAGGCCAGAAAGGGCATCAGTTCTTGTTCAACACCACGGGCCGGTTTCACAACCCGCTTCCAAAGGAGAGCAGGCGTGGGTTATCTTGAACAAACCCCCGTCGTATCAATTCAAAAGGACTTGGCAATACTTCATACCTTGAAAAACTGGGCCTTTAATCCTAAAGCACAGCAGTAGTTACTAATTTAACTAAATTATGAGGGATGGTAATTAGAGGCCTAACTTATCTATGCCTTGCAATTTGGGATTTGAAATAAAATCTTCCCCAAGTTTTACAGATTTTCAGTTTTTTTGAAAAGTTTAAAAATAAGATTTAAAAGCAGGTTGGGGACTGTTTGGTCACAAAAGTAAGAATTTTCCTAAACAGGTCACACAGCTGTTTGGCAAATATAAATACATTACTGCAGTAAAACTGCCTTAATTTCACAACATCACAGATGCCATATTGCATCAACATCTTCCGTGTCAACGGGAGTGACAAAAATCTCACTGGCCCAAGTATTTTACTTAAGTTCCGAATCACTGTTGTGGCCCTTTTCCTCCCCATTCCACACAGACAGATTTAAGGAAAACAGCAACAACAGAAAGCAGCTGAAAAAATGAATATTCAGATTAGTATCTCCATGAAAAGTATTAAAATCAAATACTTAAGATAGTTTAAAGCAACGGATACCATCTGAAAGCCTGTGCTACGAACCAGAAATTTTAAAGATGACATAGCTGCCTGTTGAAACGATGACCTGATTACGTTACCCTAGGTTTTTTTCTACTTTTAAATCTAGATAAAATATTCAGTACAGTAAAATAATTTAAATAAAGACTCCCCAAAATTAAGTATTTTAGAATGGAATCTTCAAACCTCACCTTTATTTGTAATAATAGAAGTTTAATACTGTTTTTCTTCCTTCAGGGTCAGAATCTTTCATCTAACTTCTGAGTGAGAACTATGTTGCTGTTTAATTTTTTGAAAATATGTTTTCTCACTGGCATCTTTTTAGTCTTTAATATGATTTTGCCATTTTCTTCAGGCATAAAACCAATTCTGGGGAGTCACTGACAGACTCACCTTAACAGAGTTTTCAAACAATTGCCTTTTAAATAACTGACAGTAAAAACACTCCGTTCTATCCTGGTGAACCTAAGAAAAGCCAGTACCTAATTTATGAAGGGAGGCGGAGGAGGGAGAATTAACATTGGTTTTTTCAAAGATGTTCATTTCTTTTTCTTTCCCTTGGTTCATGATGGGAGTAATAGCATCCAGTTAACGAACGTGGCCATTAGTATGGGGCGGGGAGGAAGCGGGGAGATGACTTGAAACACTCAGGAACTGGTTCAGGAAAAAAAATAAATCTCGCTACAGCTAATCCTGAATTCAGAATTGTCAGTGGCTTTCTGCAGATGCAACTTAAGAGTTCCAAAATTACTCTAAACATCAAATTATGACTAGGTCATTGAATGGGTGGATACCCTATGTTCTGTCTAATGCGTATGTTCAATTGTGCATGTGTTTTAACCAACTGTGTCTTTATTTTAATAACAGACTAAGTACTGAAAACACACAAAGAAAGACTATTTTTCTACCTCAGCAAAAATGCAGTTGATATATGGTGTGACCCTTCAGGAGTGACTGCTCTGTTTATTCTATTTACACAACATAATCCGACAGGAAAGGGGGGTGGGGGGTGGAAATCAGCAAAAAGATCAGAAACTCATTTTTAACCATTGGTCATGAAAAAGAAATCACCGCCTTGCTTTTCTTACTGTTCCTGTTAAATTAGCGGTCTCCCCGTCAATACGTATCAGAAATGCATAAAATCCAAGAATTTACATTTCCTCATAATCCCTACTGAATTATATCAAATTACAAGACACCATTTTCCAACTATTCCGCAACAGATAAAACATAAAATATATCCACGTACTGCTGGTTCCTGCAGTAACAAGGATTTGCAGCTTTCATGCCTCTGTACCTCGATGCACTAAATTATTTCCAATACCTACATACTTCTTTCAGGCAGCAGCAAGATATTCTTCGCCTCGGACCCAGGCAGGAAAGCTTTCTGAAACTTAACCTTTCACCTCACTCAATTCACAAGGACAAGGGGAACGCGCTTCCTTACTCTGTTCAGGATGCCGTTTGGAGCTTCACATAAAGCAACGGTTTAGAGCAGAGGAGCAAATTTGACCAAGCTGTACTCTTCCGTCGGCACAGAAGTGGATTTTTTTTCTCCAGTAAAGTACTTTAAATCTTTGTAAAAGACGTAAAAAGTAGCACACACCCTATGACATTTTAGCAGGAATATTCAGAATAGATTTTGGCATACAGCTCTTTAATGATCCCCAGCCGGCGTTCCAGAATTGGAACCGATTTCTAACTACACCTAAGCAGACAAAACCGTGGCACATCAGAACTTTACAGGGCTCAAAGCAACTAGCAGCAGTGCCCTGAAGAGTCACTGCACCCACATTCCTGGTACACCCGACTGTACGAGCACAGTAACCAGAGCTACTGATTAACATCCCGCTCATGCAGTTCAGTCTGAATTGTCTGAAAGTCCTCTCCGCCATTAAAATTCTGTAAATTAAATCACACGTCTTAACAGTTAAATGAGTAAGAACATGCTACCACCATCAGACTGTGTCAAACTAATCTAACCAGCAAATTCTCTGCAATCGTTTCCTGCTCCAAATTCAAACGTGTTCCCTTGGCTATATTTTGATTCTGTGTTTCTATTTCAGCAATTCTGCACACTGGCGTTTTAAGTTGCATTCAGAGGCTTTTGACGCTTATTTTCTACGCTCCCCAAAATCAACGCATACCCATCAACACGCACATCCACTCGTACACAAACAGGTTCATGATTTGCGACCAACCATTTTGCAAATCTAAGTTTCCTAGCCATTAATCATTCCCCCCCCCCGTTTTTTTTTTTAATCCTTATGGAGTGAATTACTAACTGAGCAGAGACGCCAATTCTAGTAAGTGAATGTTACCCAACAGGGATATAAAGCTGTCAACACCATAGTGCTCTTGTTTGCTCTCAACTCTCTCCCAGGCTTCGTATGTTCTTTAAAGCGGTACGAGCCTTTTCTGCCCAGGGACCTTCATAAGACCTGCCTCTCCTGAACATCCGAGCAGTTGTGCTCTAGGACGTACCAGTTCTAAAACAGACTGCTTAGGTAACCGCTGAAACAGTTTAGAGAGCACTGGGTTAGTCAGGCAAACCCAAACTGAACTCTAACACATTGGACTGACGCTAACAACATCGTAAACGGTACCAAAACTTTAAAATCCCCCATTAAACACAACCTTTAAGACCTCGTTTATCTTTTTAGTGACCTTCACTAGTTTATTATGGCTGCTGTAATGGCCCTTTGAATTAAGTACATTCAGATTGGGAAATATATATATATAAAAAAAAAAGGAGAGTCATAAGGCAAAATTTCTCACGAGAACAATTGATTTTCTGTCTGCACTACAAAAGCTTATTTTAAAACACTTTTTCACTCATAAATCTAAAGAGAAAGTTAAAAGCACTGACAGCATGGTAATGTTTCTCTATTTCTCAGGGAAGTCACTGGAAAAATAATTCTGGCACACACTATAAAACTTGTTACCAAAGGTCATCAGTCTCATCATAGCACTAGTTAGCTGAGAGCTTATCACTCTGTTCTCAGGGATTAAGTTCAGAAACAGATATTATTACACCAAAAAGTCACTTGACAAGTAGGAAGGAATTTCAGCATTTACATATCTAAGGCCCAAAATGAGATGAAAAAAAGGGTAAGAACTGCTAGCATCTGTCTGCTTTCAAAACCTCTAGATACACTTTATAAAACATTTTCAAAAAAAACAAAACTAAAATGGTCTCTCGTTTCCAGTAAAGTATTTCAATTCTTTTTTTCCTAAATGAAGTTCACATTCAATAAATATTAGTGCTTTTTAAACCTTGAAAAATAAGAATAAACTGAGCCAACTGAAGCATGAGATGTTATTTCAGTACGACTTTCAGTAGTTTCCTTTTTATCAAACACTAGGGACAACACCGAAAGAGTTTTTATTAGTATTTATTTGAATAGAAGTTTTACTCTAATTTACCAGTGCATTAAAAGTAAGCCTCCCGTGAACATCTACAGCTGCATTTCGTAACCCACGTGAAAAAAATTACTAACACCGCAGCAATCACTGCAAAGATACAGACTTCCAGAAATACCAGAAACGGTGCGATCTGCATTCAGAAAAAGATCACTTGGTCACACAGGCTCTTGAAAAAGAACAGAGGAAAAAAAAAACCTGGAAATTAGCTACGTTGATTTATCTTGAGAGCATTTCCAGGAGGGAAAAAAAAATAAATGAAATCAATTTTAAACAGCACCATTATCTTATTAAAAAAATCTGCCTTAACTAATTTAGTATTGAGTATTACAGAACCTAGGTAGGTATTCAGACAAGAATAATTTTCTTCTTGCTTTCAGTATCAATAAGGAGTAATGAATAAACTTTATTATGAATAGCCTAAAACCAAAGAGATTGCAACTGCTTACAGAACGCCAACTAAGAAAAAAAAAATTACTCCTGTGTTTCCTACTCCCCCCCACTTTTACACTCCAGGCTACACCAACTTTATCCAGGAGCTAGAGAGTAATGAATGAAAACGTAAGCTCTCAGAAGTTTTCTTTCAGAAATGAGAGTCTTTGTCCTAAGTGAAAGAAAATCTTCCATAACTTAACAGGCCAGATTCAAGCTGAACCACCGATGTAACTGTAAAGAACAGTGAATTTCTCTTGGCTAACACACCTGCAATTACAAAGCAACATATATAAAACATTTTAAAACATTCCCTTAAAATATATTTCTATAAATGCCCCAAGGAAAAAAGGTTTTAGCTCCAGTTCTAACATTCTCTGTAAATCCAAGCAGCTCTAACGCCTCAGTCTCGAGAAAGGCATCCGAAACTACATCTATTACTTTCTATATGATTAACTAGCTCATTTTTACAATCATTCAGCAGATTATTTCTCCAGCGATTCGTAAGCTTTGCAAAGCTGTTTCTTCTTCTTCCATACGGTAGAAGAACAGAGAAAAGAGGTTTAAAAAAAACGACGTATAGTCACCCAAGAAACATGAAATACTGATGAGATCTCTTACCCTTCATTAGGTATATAAATGAATCCTATGTTTTTAAAATAAAGGAAAATCTGCAGCCCCTTAGCAAATCTCAGCACTTAGGAAGCCTATTGAGCCAAAGAAGTCTAAAACAGGAATCTAATGGTAAAATCGCCAAGTAAACCTCAGAGTCATGTGACGAGCATATCAAAGTATCTCTGGAAATGTCATTTACACAAACTCTTTGCGTACAAACAGCCACATTTGTGTGTCACCACTCCGCACGTTCTAAAGCACAAGCACAGAGAGGCGTTCTTGTAAAAAAGGTAAAGTTATTTGCGGCCTGTCCTGCATTATCTTGCTCCCAACGTCTGCCCAAGTTGAGGACCGTAAGATTATTTCTCAGTAACACGAGGCTGCGCCGAGTGAAAGGCGGCAGCACCAGCGCTCAGAGCAGAGAGAGTCGGCGCTCAGGAGGTGCCTGGAAAGCTTTGCTGCTTGGAAGGGGGAAAAAAGCAGCCACACAAGTCACCTGAACACGCTCCGAACAGAAAGCCGGCCCGCAGCTAGACGGCAAAGGACGAGCGCTGAAGTGCTGCGGGCGCCGCAGGAAGGCTGCGCGCCCCGCGCTTCGCGTTCTGCTGGACCCCGCGCGGGCGCTGCCCCGTCCCCTGCACAACAACCGCCACGAAACGCTGTTTAGGGGCCGGCAGGAGAG
>VZZY01004004.1:0-46431 GCA_013400335.1 Eurystomus gularis | reverse complement strand
AAGTATGGGTTAGATGAGCAGACCATGAGACGGATTCAGAATTGGTTGAACAATATAGCTCAGAGGGTTGTGATTGGTGGTGCAGAGTCCCCTTGGAGGCCTGTAGCTAGTGGTGTTCCCTAGGGGTCAGTACAGGGTTTGGTCTTGTTCAACATATACATCGGTGACCTGGATGAAGGAATGGAGTATATCCTCAGCAAGTTTGTTGATGATACAAAACTTGAAGGAATGACTGACACACCAGAAGGCTGTGCTGCCATTCAGCAAGACCTGGATAGACTGGAGAGTTGGGTTGAGATGCACCTACTGAAGTTGAACAAGGGCAAGTGTAGATTCCTGCACCTGGGGAGGTGCAGGATGATGTTTAAGGGACCTGCTGGAAAGTTGCTCCACGGAGAAGGACCCTGGAGTCCTGGTGGATTTTAAATTAACCACGAGACAGCAATTATGTCTTTGTGGTCATGAAGGCCAATGGTATTCTGGGGTACATTAAGAANGCTGACAGAGGCTGAAAGTCTCCCAGATATTAAGTTCCTAAAAGTTTTGGCAAAATAAGTTGAGTCTCCACTTTTGTCCCCAGAGGCAAGTGGCTCCAGTGGGACCTCCTTCTTTGGAGGTAGGAGGGAAGGGCTTGAAAGTGTGACTCCTGGTATTATTAAGATGCTGAGGGGACTGGAACATCCCTTTGGTGAGGAATGGCTGAGAGCCCTGGGGCTGTTTAGAGTGGAGAAGAGAAGCCTGAGAGGGGATCTGATCAATGCTGATAAATATCTTAAGGATGGGGGTCAAGAGGATGGGGCCAGCCTTTTCTCATTGGTGGCCAGTGACAGGAACACAGGAAGTTCCACCTCAACATAAGGGAAAACTTTTACCATGAGGGTGACAGAGCACTGGAACAGGCTGCCTACAGAGGTTGTGGATTCTCCTTCTTCAGAGACTTTCAAAACCTGCCTGGATGCATTCCTGCATAACCTGCCCTAGGTGAACCTGCTTCGGCTTTGGCAGTTGGGCCAGATGATCTCCAGACTTCCCTTTCAACACATACCATTCTGTGATTCTGTGATTCTGTAACATTCCAGTTAAAAATGCGTGGTTTTGTGAAGTCATTCAACACCATGAAGATTTGTTTTAAATACAAAGGGAATATAGTGATCTAACAAACAAAACTACTTTATGGAACAAAAGGAAAAACTGATTCCAAACTTTTCTTTCAAGAGTCCCTGGAAATTTGAGGTTGCCAGGGAATCTTGTAATTATTGCAAAAGCCATTTAATGATGTTTTTCCTTTTAGTACTGAAGTTAGTCACTTTAAATTGAGAAATGAAAAAGAAAAACTTTAGGGATAGACTGAGAACAATCAAAAGAAAAAAATCCATGAAGAGCCTTTGTAGAAAGTATTTACCAGTCTACTGATTTTCCACTCCTTTGAGCTCCATGTTCAGTTCATATTTCTCTTACAGATGATTTCACAAGAAGGTAACTGACTTTTTAAAATTTCCCCATGCTAATTTGAGGGCCTGTCCTAGTTTGGCTAGGATAGGGTTAATTCTCACCAGGAGCTGGGAGGGAGCCACATCTGGGATAGACACCCAAACCAGCCAATGGGCTATTTGATAACATGCTGATGTCATGACAGGGTGCTCAATCCAAGCCAGGGTTTGTTGTGCTCTCCTACACTTTATATCTCTTGTTTTGTACATTGTTATCAATGTTGTTGTTCTGACTGTTGTTTTTGCATCGCTGTATTAAATCCTCCTTATCTCAGCCTGCAGGGTTTGTATTTTCCTCCCTCTCCCCTTTCTTTCCTGAGGGCGGGGGCCATGTGGTGCCCAGGTCCCGGCTGGGGCTGAACCACCACAGGGCCTAATGGTGCTTCTAACATCATTTTATTGAATGTTTAAATCAGTGCTGACCACTTCTCACCTTTAGTGTATGTGAAGAAATAATTGCAACGTTTACTTTCCTCTACTTCAGATCCTGTCCCTCTCTTATTTAGTTCAGGAGGCTCCCATCTTTAAAGACCCTTAAAAATTTAAGTCCTTTTGAAGGCCAGGGCTTCCACTGGAACAATGCAAAGTTGATATCTACTACCCATGAGGATCTAGCTGAAGTATGCAGGGCTAAGGACAGTCTTTGCAGTGCTGTGTGGCACAAAGGCGCTTCAGTGGTATTCTAAGATTGTTGCAGAGGTCTTTAAAAAGAATGACAATAAGCAGTCAAGAAGTAGGCTTTTGGATTCTATTTTGGTGGTTGGTACTTGCTGCCATACAAATGACCGATACTGATCAGTGGTACTCACTTTAAATTAATTTCACCCATTAGAATGACAATGAAACTCTTCCTATGAGGGAAAGAAATATTGTGAAGCTTAATTAATGGAGAGGATGGCTCTGATTCACCTTTCCAAAAATTCTTAGCAGGTTTGATAGGTGGAAGTTAAATTACTTTGAGGCAGGGTATTTCACTGAGTCACCAAATAACAGCCTCGGGAGTTCATGAAGCAGAATGATTTGGTAGTGACATAATTATGGGAATTGCTTGGCAGAGAAAGCTGTTTGTACCAGTGCAAAAGCTGCAAACCCGAAGAAAGCAGGATGGCAAACAGACAAGAAAAGAAAGGCAAAAAGTCATCAGTCCACTACACCATTTTTCATTAAATTACTTGAGGTTTGTGGTATAGCTGGGATTTACTTTTTGTTCAGCTTTTCCCCTATTTATTTATTTCATCTGGGATTTTGAATGTAGGTTCCAGTGTAGAGTCAGATGAATATGTGAGCACAAGCATGGAGAAGTGGAAAGATCATCTTAACTGACATCCTGATAAAGAGCTCAGCTGTTTAATTGGGAAAATGTTATGTAGTGTATTTCATGTCATGTATTTCTTGACTATCACTAATGACATCATAGGATATTTAGACTATTTCCATCACAGATTGATCTTGCCTGCCTCTGGCTGTAGTTTAGTGGTTGTGAATAGACACAAATATTTTCATCTGTGTATCTCTGACTGTTAATCAAACCTACTTAAACAAAATTTTTATTTTAGGTGCAAGTTTTCAAACCAGAGAGCCTCAAATTAGGTGTTTAAATGCAGTGAACTGGCTTCCAGGTGTCTCAGCACTCTGTAGGACAGAAGAGCACTGCTCCTAGCTGCTTGTTGCATCCTTCCAGCAGCATTCACTACTTCCTTTGCAGTGGTGTCAGGTAGGGTGGGTGGTCCTTTGAAGCTTCAAGGGTAATGTCACTGCTTCTTTCCCTGTCTGGAGACTAAGGACTTCACACAGCTGGCATGAAACCAGGAGGAGACTGGGCCATCATTATATCTTTATGTTCTGATATAGTAAATAATTTCAAACTTCTGTGGGATAGTGAGGTCAGGGAAGGTATCTTTCACTTGTCACGTTGAGTGTGGGAGGAATTACACATGCTAGTATGGCTGCAGTTTTACTGGGCTGCTGTGCTTTGGCACACACAAGTTCAGTGCTCAGAAAATTATAAACAAGAAACATCTTAGTGGCCAATTAATATGTTCCTGTCCTGTATGGCTTCTGCCTTTAGAAAACACCGTAGAAACCAGATAGTGTACAGGTAACATAACCATGAGAGAGATTAAAATGATGCTAGGGGAAAAAAATGTGTTATTTTATAATTTTATGATGTAATTTATATATCCTTTTGGGTTTAATTTTCATTAATTGAGAAGCTTTATATGATTGTAATGCTCTGTGAGACTTAAGAAAACAAAGAACAATTTAGAGACTTGTGCTCTTGCCAGGTCTCTGCACATTGCTGCTTTGTGATGATGTTAAAGTACTTTCAAAACAACTAGCTGAGCTCTACCTATTTTCTGTTTCTGAGCAAATTTTTTGATGAAACAGGTGCTATCAAAAAATGTAATTTTTTCTTAAAGGTACATTCCTGACCAAATGTGATTGAGGCATAGGAAAGGATGGTCTGGATCCTAACCATAAAGGATACTTTGTTGGTGGAGAGCCCCAGGCTGTTGTTTCAGCTATAGGTAGGGTTACACTGAAGCAGTGTTGCTGCCCTCTCATCTATGCTAGAAAGCTAGTATGGCTCCAGAGTAAATCAGGTCAGGTATGTATATCACCTGGATACGACCCATTCAAATCCCTCAATTTCTTGTCCATGAATTTGAGCAAAGGTGGCACTAGGGATACTGGTGGCCTGCTATATGGGTGACTTCCTTATCATATATGTAGTGAAGTCTCAGCAGTACAGGAAAGTGAAATTTTCACATGACTTTGCCAGCTCTTGATAATTTAGCACAGTTGAATCCATTGTGCCCTCACACAAAGAGGTTCTGCATCTAAACAGCAATGTTAGTCATCTTTTTTCAGCTTCTATAACATTGCCATGAATTTCATGACTTGTTTTAATAAAACATGTGGATAAATAACTATTACATACAGTACAAATGACTCAATCAGAGAGCAACATTTTCTCTGCTAGTGTTTAATCAGATTTCTTATGGGAACTGTGTGCATAAAAGATGGCTTTCTGTAACACCTCCCTGCAGGAGGCAGAAGAGGAAAAACTGAATTTCAGATGCAGTGATTAACCGCAGCAGAGTACACCAAAAAAAGTACACCCTGCCAAACACTGATGCAAGATTTGTGTGAAATTGCAGTTGGCACAGCAGTCAGAACCCAATGGTAGGAAATTTGATAGCTGAAAATCTGAGAAGGGGAATGTGAAGATGGCTTTATTTTGTTATTGTACACCTACCTAATGACTATTTGTTCTCATTTCTCCTGTGCCCTCCTGCATGTGCACACACTGAGACATGTGACAGTAAGATGTGTTTTGCAGTTCATGGACTAGTGTGCTGTGCTGTGCTGAATGCCACACTCCCGTCCTGTTACCTTACAGACTTACTGAAAGCCTTTCCAGCCCTGTTAACTAGTGAGTGAAATGACTAACGTGTCTGGCTTTCTTATGCTCCAAAGAGTTTGGTGTGCCCAGCCTGGGCAAAGCTACAAATGCCTGTAAAGACATCTAAGGGCAAAATTAAGGAAACTCTCCTTGGAGCCAAAGGGCTCCAAGGAGCAGTGATGGTTGAGACTCACCTTCTCCTTGCAACATGGAGCACATTTGATGTTGCATGGTGGGGTTGAATCCTCAACATATGGTTTTTTTGATCCTCCAAGCTGCCTGCTGCATCTGCTTTTGGTGTTACGTGCCATTACCATCCTAATTTCATCAAAATCCCTGCTAAGAAGAAAGTCAGAAACTGGTGTCACAGTACATAGGACTTCATCATTTAGCCATTTTAATTTTGCCTTAAGGTTTGTACACTTGGACTGCCTACTTTAACTCTCCCTAAGGCTGACTCTAACACATTTGTGCAAGTAGAGTGGTCTTAATTCAGTAGACAGTTCTGGGTCAGAGCTTCTTTCAGGAAGATTACTGTTTATGGTATTACTGATCATTTATTGTGGCAAAGTTAATTCCTATGAATGTATTTATGGGAATCATAGTAGTCTAGCTGCCTGTAACAATGAAGTGGGAACCTCAGCACCCACTACCACTTGCTCTGTATCCTGCGTTAGAGGGTAAGGAGAATTTAGGGTGCATCAGGCAGGACTGTAGTTTTGTTCTTGCATATGCCTGCTCCCCAGAAGGCTAAATCTGAGTGTGTGTGTTTCTTATGTTGGACTCCTTAATGAACAGAGGTCTGTTTTTGCATCTGTAGTACAGTGGTATTCTGGTCCAGTTCTGTGGAATCCAGTTCTTAATGCTAAAATAATAACAGTAGTAATGAAATCCTGTTCCTCCAGAATCCACCAGAAACACTCAGTATTTTTTTGGCAATTAAGATTTCAATGTAAGATATTCAGCCATCTCTACAATATGATACATGGTTCACAGACTCCCTGTTTTCAAAAGTGCTAAATACGCTTCCATACCACACAGACATCATTCTTTTGATAAGAAAAAGCATATGTATCTCTTAAATTCTATCAGCTTTCCTAACTTCAAGAAATTATGTCTTGGGGCTTTGCTATGCTTACAGCAAAGGTCCTCTTTCCTTTACTCCCTTGATATCTGCAAGCAATAAATGACATTTTACAGTGTTGGCTGGCCTGTTACTGTACAGAGAGGAGAGATGTATTATCTTGCTAACAGGCAGTCTGGAGGCTTTGGACAGAGCAGGTTCTTTGGTCATCCTCAGGGGCTTAAATCTGTTAATCTTCACAGTTTAATAGCAAATGTTCATAACTAGACAAACCTAATAGATTTCAGTTTTACTCTGAGTTGTGTAATAGGCAAAATGAAAGTTAAGGGCTTATCTAGAGGTTTTGCTCTGAAAGAGAGAGGATTCATTAGAAAAGCTTTTTTACATAATTTAGTCTTCCAAGACTAATTTCCCTGTACATGCAGTCTAAATACAGTGGGATTGGACTGCTCTCCAGCTCAGGAATGGCTGCTTTCCAAGCCCATGGGCCACGATGTGGACAGTACATCTGACAGTCCTTCAGTACTGTCTGAAGGACAGTACTCTGTCCTTCAGCTCTGGCTCAATGCTCCTGGAGCATCAGAGCTCAAAAAGGAGAAGCACAGTTGAGAGCGAGCTGATTTTGATGGGTGGATACACAGGGGTGGGGCAAGGCTGGATTTCATTCCCTCCATGCAGGCATCCTGTGGTATCTGAGGTGCTAATAAGCCTTGCCTGGGGGCCTTCCAGTTCCTTCTCCAGAAGGGCACAGAGGTCTTGTGCCATCTGTCAGCTTTATTCAGATGTCTCAGATATCCCCAAAACCTAAAAAACATTAGGTGACTATGTTTCTGCAACAGTGTCCCACCCAGAGTGTATAAGGCCCTTTCTGTAGCTTCAAAGTAAGTTCACATGTCCTTGTGGACTCAGAGCCATGAGAAATGTACAATCCACTGTATATGCAATTGAACTTAGTCAATATCTGTACAATTTTTTTTTAATGCATAAATGCATGCTTGCTGCACAGCCACATACTCACAGGCCCTGTTAAGACAAGCACATATGGGATATGGACTTGCCCCAGGTGAAGTTTATTTTTACAGTTAAAAACTGCTTACAACAATAAAGTAATTTCAAACCCAACAAAATACTTTCAGTAAAATATTCACAATAAAATACTTCAGAACAATAAAATACTTTCAAATACAAATGAATGCACCACAGTTGAGAAAATGTTGACCCTCAAAATCTAGCTATTGTTTTTTCTCATTATTTTCTTTTATGATAATGCAAATTTGCAATGTGTGTTTCTTAACAGTAGAAAAAAATCACAGAATCACAGAATGTTAGGGATTGGAAGGGACCTCAAAAGGTCATCTAGTCCAATACCCCTGCCGGAGCGGGATCTCCTAGATAAAGTCACACAGGAATGTGTCCAGGGGGGTTTTGAATGTCTCCAAAGAAGGAGACTCCACACCCTCTCTGGGCAGCTTGTTCCAGTGCTCTGTAACCCTCACTGTGAAGAAGTTTTTTCCCATATTTATGTGGAACATCCTATGTTCCATCTTGCACCCATCCATATAAATTATGTCTCTTTTTGAGGCCAACTAAATGAGGAGACTCTTTGGAGAGTCCCTATATCCTGGTGGTAGGAATGCAATGTGGAAGACTTTACAATCCATGGTTACCTCTAAAATAACTTTTGTTCTCCTCAGACCAGTTGCATCAAATTTGAATGTCACAAAATTCGACACAGTCATTTTGGGAAGAACGATAGGAGAAAACAGGTGGCAGCAGGGCTTTCTGCTGTAAGTTAATGAATACCCCAGCTCCTTAGAAACTGCATGAGGAGAGGCAAAATATTATTAACTTAAAATGGATTACAATTTAAAAATCTGCCCAGTGATCAATCACTACCCAGGTACTGTATATGTGCAATAAATGTCAAATGAATAGTTTCCTTTGAACCAGAGCTGAGAAACTTAATTTGTGAGATCTTGTGTGGGTTTCTCTTCTACAATCTGCATCACTCCTCACGAACACGCTTCTTCTTACCTTTTAATTATGACAAAAGAAAAGCTGACTAGAATGAGAACTTCATAAACGTAGCATTATATGCACAATTATTTTCCTTCCAGTGCGTGACGTATCTGACTAGGATAGTAAATCTCACCTTCCTTTAGACGGTAGCTTGCCAGAGCCTATTGCTGGGATGAAAATATATTAGTCATGCTGTGTCAATGGTGCTATGCGACAGCAGCTTATTTGTGTGTGTGTAGAGGAAAAATATAAACTACAGAGTGCAAAATTAAGTGGCAATTCATTTAAGATGGTTATTTACATATACTGCTAAATGTACATCAGCAGGGTAATCTCAGTAGAAATAAGCCTCACTGCCACACCTCAGAGGTCCTGTGCTCCTCAGTGAATACAGTAGATAATGCTTCAATCACACGTCCTAGCCAAAGTGCTGGTGCAGCATGTTTTATTGTGTTCAGTGTGCATGCTTATGGCTACATTTACCTTCCTCCAGACCTTTCTGTCACCCTTGTCACGTGCAAATCTCTGCTCCTTTCATCCCTGAGGAAGTACACAGATGGAAAGAGCTGAAAATGAGTCCTGCTTTTGTTTAGATTTGTCTTCTAGTGGCTAGAAATGACATTATTTATATCAATTTAGGATTAAAGACAATAGCCTTTAATATTAAAGACAATAGACTTCCTGCCGTATAGAACTCGGTGCTGAATATGAAAATGATTTGGTACAAAGGTATGTTGGTTTCTATATTTAAGGGTGACCAGCACTGCCAAGTAGGGATTCATTACATTTTTTAAGCAGGCAAGCAATACACTATCAGTATAACAAACAGGGAAAAATTGATACTTTTCTCTGTTAGTTGCACTGAATTAGAGAATTTACTAGAATTAGCCAATGTCATCTGTCACGCCTTCATATACAAAGAGTGCATGAAGTATTTCACCCCCTTTATAGCTGGATAAGTGGATTGGTTCAGCTGACTTAACCTTCTGAACATCTCATTTCAAGTTTATGAGAAGGCAGGGGCACAAGCTTTGTGGAAGAAGCTCCACAGTCTGTGACAGCAGGAGTAAGTCAGTGTTTAAGGCTTGGGTATAGAATTATAATGACCATTTAATTTCCAGCAGTGTGCTTGGCTTTCCAAGGGATCAAAATCTCTAATTTCAGTGAAGAACACAAAGAAGTTACTACCCTTTTCTAATCAAACCATTTATTCCTGTTCCAAATGCTGGTAATATTCCACCATGCTAATGGCACTGCTTCTTAGCCACCTGTTAGAAGAACCAGGAATATACACAGCATTTTCTTTTGATGTAACCAGTATCAGTGGGCCCCATTGTTCCCAAAGGGATGCATTTCTGCTTTATCAGCTACTGTGAAAATAAATGCTGAACAATGTTGCAGAGACACAACTGCAAAATTATTTCCTTAACACACATCCAAGATGAACATTTTTATAATTGTTCCCTTCTTCTCACAACTGTATTCATGTTATGACCAGGCATTTCATATTTGTCTTTAACAAGTGAAAATGGGACAGTTGGCCAAAAGGAGATAGCTACCTAATCACCATGGATGTTTAACTGAGGAGAATGTTACACATTATTGGTATTAAAGTGATAGCTTGAAGGATCTTTTTTTTTTTTTTTTTAAGACATGGGTGGTATCAAATAATGTTTCCAAAGAGTTACTAGCTTTTCTGTCCCTAGGAAGATATCTCCCTGCCCCAGAGGCACCCCAGCTTTGCTGAACAGAAGGGTAACTGCGCCTTCCCTGTGCCTGAGAAAGGGTGAAAACAGCTCAGGCATTTGCAAGATGCTCCATAATGATCATCACATCAGAAAAGGAGGAAAGAAATTCATACTGGAGAAGGGGCAAAAGGAAGAAGAAAAGAAGCCCAGGCATCACTGCCACAGGATCTAAGCCTGACGACTTCTGCACATTTTCACCAGAAGGGCCTTATTTGACTTGGTGCCATGGCACCGGGAGCACCCTTGGCCCCATGGTTCTATAACATTTAGTCCCTAAATTAAATGTTGAAGGAATAATTAGTTTTCTCCCTCACAGTAAAGTAGTGGCTAAGTAGATGATGTTGGTTCTCAGTGGAAAACACAGATTTTATATATGTCATCTTTTATTCGTTGCAAGCAATTAAAATTTTCAGGTGATAAGTCTTCTTTAAATGATTGGGATAATTTATTTTACTGATATCTTTGATGCATACTGGTTAGGAAAATGCAAGAGGAAGTGGGAGGCCAGGTGCTATGGGAGTTTGAGGTCAGGTTTTGAGGTGCTGTGAATATAAAAGGTCTATTGCTACTAGGAGGTGGAGCAATTGTAGGGAGTAGCAGGCAACATATAACATGCATGCATTTATGAATTGTATGCATGAATTTTCATTGACTTATGGTTCCTCTAAACATTTGCATTTTACTTCTAAATTATAACATATAATATGTCCCAAAAAAGTAGTAAGCAGGTTTTTTTATCATTTACTTCCAGAGAAACAGGTGGCAGGAAGATATGTCTAGATGGTTGCCATAACCCCTACAGTTACCTTGACTTGATTTCAGCCAAGAGAAGCAGTTCTCCTCCTTGTGTGCAGTAGTCTGAAGCATTGCTCCTGAATCCAGCACACCAGCGCATCACTGCAGGGTGTGAGCAAGAGGGACCTTTGCTCACTCAGCCTTTCTGCTGTGCGGCCACCAGCTGGGATGGCTGCTGCTGCTGGAGTGGGATCTGTGGCAACAGGGAAGTGCCTGCAGTGGCCAGCACCTATCCCTCTTGCAAAGCTCAGAGACTGCCCAGGAGCCACCAGGGTCCTCTCTGGTCTGAGGATCTGCAAGGTGCGTTGAGGGTCTGAAATGGCCCTTCCATCAAATCTCCCTGTGATGGGGCTAAGGAGACACAACGTTTTCTTCTGGTGCTGCTGTGCTTAAATTAGCCCCACTGCTGACTTCTGCAAGGACTCACTACCTTTGGAACAACACATGGCTTCTTATGTGGGTGTTTGATTTGGGAAATACACTACCGCCTTTAATTAACAAAATTAAGCAAGTCATGGTGTATTTTTGCCCTTAGCATGTTATGAAATATTTGATTTTATGAGATTAAACAGATTTATGAGATTAAACAGAAATCTGTTTAAAACACACAGATTTCTCATTAAGATGCTCATTACATTAAATAATGAATTACTTTTGTTTAAATGAGCAGATATGTTTCACCTGCCATTTCATGCTTGTTTAGTTCCCTTTCCCTGTATAAAATGACCTGCACATATGCAGTGTTTTCAATGAAATGTAGGATAAGCTCCAAACTCTTGCAGCTCTTAGAGATGTAGTGGGAAAGATAAAAGTAACAGCTCCCAGGGGTCACACAGAAAAATCCTGCTACTTTCAGCTGTCACCTTGGTTTTCCTCTAAGGGGTCTTTGCTGCCCATAAAATTTATCTGTAATGAACTATCAGGGTTAGATTCCACTTACCTATGCAGGTACCTAAATAAGGACCTGATTTTAATAATTTTGATGAAGGTGGAAATGCATTTCTTCCTTTCGATCAGCTCAGAATCTGTTCTCAAAATGACAGCTGGTATTTCTGAAAGGATTTTACTGGGTATCACCTGCATGACGGGTGATACCACATCTCAGACCATTTATCCTGGCAAGAGGAAGCAGTTCATATCAGCCAGAAATGTGGATATGGATTAGGTACATACAGAGCTATGCCAGGCCAGGACAAGGACAGCAGTGAGTGCAACACTCTGTGCTAACCTTAGGCCCTGTTACACCAGGTCAGGTGCTGCCAGCTGCTTCCCTGTTTATGGTATGGTGGGAGCAGCAGTGATTTGATGGTCATCACTCAGAAAGACTGTGTTTTTATCACTAGCCTTGCTGTAGGGTGAAGGATAACTTCAAAAATTCCTTGTACAGTGGTGACTGTGCTTGCCTGTTTTAGTTGTACCAGGAACAAGGAATACAAACGTGACAGGGTTGTGGTATTCCTCTTCTGGCCCTGAATGAAGACCAGCTTCTTGCCTTGTTATCTGCATGGCTTCCCCAGCAAATGACAAGATAGGCATGGAATATGTCATTTGCACAGTCATGTTCTGCACACGGAGTGCAAGCACAGTCTTCGTTTTTACAAGCCTGTTGTGCTGCTCACCGTTTCTCATGGACAAGGCATGACCGTCAGCAGGGCAGCTTTCAGAGTCATGTGCACTAGGTCAACAGCTCTCCAGGGCTTCTATAAACATGGTTGTCTGGGCATGTTGCCATTCCTGTTTGGCCTCCCAAGCAATGCTTTCTGGCTTCCTGCAGGACATAGAGGGTCAGATTGCTACGAGTGCTTGTGTAACTCCAGGAAAGCACCCGAATTAAGCACACATGCTGTTGTAATTACTTTGAAATCACTTGGCATCTTCCTCCAGTCTCTTCATGCACGAGTTTTTTCACTAATTGTCAGTGATGTTAAGTGAGGAAAGTAAATGGTTACAGACTAGCCTATTAATGACGAGCCTGGAGTTGTTCCTACTTAAGTTCCCAGTCCTAGTGCTTGCACAGATTTCTGTCGGAGCACTCAGACCTTTAGATGTCATCCCCTGAGCAGCACCAGGAATCAATTGTTACTGTTATCTTAATTTCCTTTTGGCCTTGATCCACTGAGCCTTAAAAAAAAGAGAGAGAAAAAAGAAAGAAAGAAAAAAATGTAGTAGGAATATTTATACTCCAAAGGTGAAGGCAAGATTGCTTTTGCATGCTGGTAAAAAGGAGTATTCATTGGTGATACAGAGCCAGAAAGCATTCAGAGGAGGTTTTCAAAGAGAGTGGCTTGGGGAAACTCACCTGCCATGTTTGATGTAGCATGTCAAACATGCAGTGGCCCTGTTTGAAGTGGCAGGAAGCTGGGAAAAGCATTGTGTGACTGGCAGGGGCTGCAGCCTGATGCTTGAAGACCTGCAGGTACAGGGACCAGCAGCTGCCTGCTGAGCCCTGTCCCAGCTTCCCGTCTGGTCAGAAATTGCCACCAGATCCTCTGCATAAAAGGCTGCTTGGGAACTTATGACCTGCAGTTGAAGCCTGTTGAGGTTTTCTTTCTGATTCAAAGCACCAGGGTGTGCTGAAAAAAAATCTTGGTAGGGCTGAAGAAAAGAAAGGGCTGTTGGGGGAAATCTCTGACCTGACAAACACTGTCAGGTGGCTGCATCTGCTTTTAGGGAAGGCAAAACCCTAAACTAACCTGTTGCCCTGATATCTGCAAGGACTTCTGCCAAACATGACAGAAAAGACCTTTCTGAAATGTAAATGTGGCACAGCCACGGGCTGACTGCTGCAGTAAGCAAGGGTCATACTCAAAATGTGTGCAGGCACTAATCTGAAATCGAAACTTTGGCAGCGTGGACCCTATACACTTGTGATAGATTTGACTTTAGGTCATGAAATTTGGGATAGAGGGTTTCTTTTCCTAGTGCCATGCCTAAAAGCACTGCAGATGTACTGTATAGAGAGGAGTATGAACTAAACTGGAAGGCTCTGATTCTGCAGGTGTGAATTCATTTTCCTTGTGTTTGTAAGTAGAGACGTTGCATGAGATTATATGATGTGGTATATGTGTCTGCTGCTTTGCATTAGTAAATGCAGATAATTGAGGGTCACATAAATATTTCTTAAGAATTCTTTGCAAGCTTTGCAGTGTTATTTGTAGTTTTTAGATAAAAGGAAGAGAGGCCTAATTACTTATTTTTTACTTATTTTTTACTTACTATTTTTTTATTTACTTACCATTTTTTACTTATTTTTGGTGTTCATAAGTATTGCTTAACCCATGCAGAGGATTTATTTCCAGTTTCTTATTTTTTGTTCTTTTCTTTTGAATTGGGATTTCCTTGTTTTCACAATTATGTACTAAATTTTCAAAACAATCTCTGAGAAGAAAAGCTAATCTATGGAGTTGTAATGGACAAAGTTGCAAGAAGAAGAAGACAAAGGTATATATACTCCCACTCATGATGTGATAGGACAAGGTGTAATGATAGGACAAGGTGTAATGATAGGACAAGGGATGATGGCTTCAAACTGGAAGAGGGTAGATCTAGATTAGAAATTAGGAAGAAGGTGGTGAGACACTGGAACAGGTTTCCCAGCAGGGTTGTGGATGCTCCACCCCTAGAGATGTTCAAGACCAGGCTGGATGGAGCCCTGAGCAACCTGGTCTAGTGGGAGGTGTCCCTGCCATGGCGGGGGTTGGGGAGAGCTAGATGAACGTTAAGGTCCCTTCCAGACCAAACCATTCTATGATTCTAGGATTCTAGAATAATGTCTAAATTCTGACTAGGACACATATTTTTAAAAGTGTCAAAGCATCTCACTAACCTACTGATTTGGGAAGGGCAGCTTTTACAATATGATACATAATTCTTTCATCACCTCTAGGTGATTGATCTGTGTAGTTGGAAATTGCTGCCAATAACTTTTCATCACTAACAGATTTCCAGAGCTGCTTTATTTTGTAAAGATGAAAAATAGCTGATGGTTTAGCACTTAAAATGGAATTTTTCAAAATACAATTTCAGATAGAGCTGAAAAGGGATTATTTATGCAGTAATTAAAATTAATTATAAGTGTGTGCTTGCATTGCTACTGTATGCCTTCTACATCAAGGAAGAATATTAACATGTTTCTTCTTATTAAACTAGATAGTTGGCCACACTTATGCTCATGCCCTTCCTCTGCCTGAGATCCCTGCAGTCACCTGCTGCAAGCCAATGTATGAGTCCAGAGATTATTACAGGACATGGACTCAAGGTATTAGTCCTGGGCTAAGAAGCCTGTCAGAGCTTTTACATGATTAAATGCTCCTTTATTTTTTTGTCTTTTAACAACAGGCATATTTCTGTGCAATCCGTCTGTAAGAGCAGGGCTTGTGCCTTTGACGTGTGAAACCTGCAGCCATCAAAATCTTTCTTTCTTGTAGAATTTCAACTTGGGAAAAAGAATAATACTGGATTTTCCATCAAGAGCTTGGTTATTTTGCTGTGAAGTGCAAGTCTGAGTAATTTCTTAGCTTACAGTGTTTGTAAAAAATGTCTGTGTATGCATTCAGTTTTGCCTGCAAGACTCCTGTGTTCTGCAACATTTTGTTGGTGATTCCCTTACTCTGATGGTCAATGACCAGAAAGACCCAGAGGAATATCTTAGATACATGCCTCTAAACAAACACTCCCCTCACTGGCTCCTGGTTTTCTTATGCTGCTAGTGTGGGAATGTCTGCCCTGGTCCCTGGGGATTTCTGGGACCTGGAGCCACAGTGAGACAGGGGATAGCGCTGAGTTCACAACATTGCTCCTGGGATGCCCAGTTGCTAGCTGAGATTTTGGCACGGTAATGTACTGTATCTCTGCATACACAAGTTTGTGCACTCCCTATGTGTGATGATCATAGGCATGTGATGAACTGCAGCTCCATGTAGTAAACTGTACTGACTGCTGCTGAATACTTTTTAAAACTGGGACTGTGTCATATGCTGTTGCTTTGTAAAAGTAAATTTTCCTCTATGCAGTGAGACAGATGGCTACAGAATTACAGTATTTATTTTGCTTTGATGTGGAATACTGATTTTTGTGTCCAGTCAGCATACAGTTTTAAACACTTAAAATATAAATATGCTATTTAGAGACATAGAATCCCCTGGATCCTGAAGCATCATTTGCAGACAACTGACTTAATTTTGTGATCAAATGATACTTGCCTAAAAGGTTTTCTATTCACTAAGCACAATGATCTGCAGCCAACTAGCTTTATTTGTTGTATTTGAATGTTTGAAGGAGCCTGGCGATTTCAGCTAGTGTTCAAGTGACATTTCTGCATGCCCCATATTTCACGTGCCTTGATAGTACTCTGTGAGTAGGAGGTGTGAAGGAACAGAGTGACAGCAAGACAGGGTGACAGCATGCCCTTCAGAGGGGAGTGCACTGGCAGATTGTCCAGGCCAGCTGGACAAGCACTCTCTGTTTCTGTCCTGGAGTTCACTTTCAGGAGCAACAGGCTTTAGAGAATAAAACAGCTCAAATCAAAATCAGATTTTACTTATTTCTGCAACTTGAAGTGAGATTTTGTTCTCTACCGATGTTTTCTGTGTGAGTGGCAAAGCATCCCCCGTGGCCATGTGGCACAGAGGAGGAAAGAGGTGGACTGGCCCCACATTGGCAATGAGTTGTGAGTGGATGCGTGTCAGGGCAACTTCTGGGACATCCTGCCAGTCTCAAGTGCAACTCTGGGACCCAGATCAGCAGTTTAAGGTACAACATCTGGGTGAATTTTTATAGCTGCACTCCTAAAGGAAAGATATTGTCACGGTAATGTGTGTGCTTTGATTGGTACTTGCAGAATTTTGAGGACAAACTTCATCTTCAGAACGCGAGAGGGCATGCGTCTTTTCTGCAAACTATTATGTCTAGTTCTAAACAGTTTGGAGTGTTTGTTTGCACTTGAAATCCAGACAAAAAGTATAGACTTGCTGCTCTGTGCAGTCATTAAAAGCCTATCAGGTAGGTTTTGTTGGTTATAATCTCTGAAGCCACATCTTAAATGAATAGCAAAATTATGGGAGTGACAATAAGCTTCAAGTGTAGAATTGAACTGACACTGTCAGTCTCTAAACTGACATGGATCCTAACATGCAGGAATTAGGGTTGTTGTAGTAACAAAAGATAATGCATCCATTTTTGCATGTAAAACCTTTCATCTTGAAGAAGATGTACACAGTGTAAGTACAGCAGAGTGTGCTTAGTACTATCATTGTCAAAGAGAAAGGTGATGCTTTCCCTGATTTGATGGGATGTTTTTCAGAATTATTGCAAAGGAATCAACTTTATCTAGCAATGAAATACAGCACTTTTGAGGACAAAGGATGACCACCGTGGCCACTAAAAGGAACACAGCATAGGTGCCTCATGCAGCAGCCATATACCCTATATCTGAAACAAAACCAGCCCTTGTGGGTCCTTGCAGCTGTGTCACACTCTATTTACCTCATTACTTCCTGGTACAATGTCAGCATCTGCATAGGCAGATATCTTTCCAGGGTCATGGTCTATAGCATGAAATGAAGATGTTTTCTGCATGTGGTTAACTTTGCAGGGAGAATGCCTGTCAGATGATAGGGTAGTTTCCAAATCAGCATCTGGCCAGCTCACCGGAGTTAATAAACCTACTTTGGCTAGAGAAGGAAAAAAGCACTACAGGAACCTTTAAAGGAAATTTTCATTCTTTATTTGTCTAAATTCCCCTGCTGCAGCATGACACCAGATGGTAGTGCTGAAGACAATCCTGCCGCATGTTACCTCTATGCCATGGCCAGACTGGCCAGTGCCTTCCAGGGAGAAGCTGCCCCTTTGCTCTGTTACTGAGATACCTGTCAAAGCTGTTGAATGCTTTGGTTCACCAGTGAAGTTTCTGAGGTCTGGGCATGCAGTTTCCTTTCAGTTTCCAGGAATGCTGGACCACCCATCTCCCAGGGTGGTCCAGGAACAACCAGCTACTGTACCTGGCACTTTCAGAGATGCAATTTTCTGCCCTTCTGAGAGGCCACTGGCAAGCCATTGCTTCAGTATTCAGAGAGAAGAGGCAGTTATTTAGACAAACTTAGATATTTCAGGGCATTGGTATTTTGCTCAGCCTACCAATTTTGCTCTAGTCCAAAGAAAAATGGCTACAAACCAAGCGGCCTTTGTTTAAGACATGTAAGGACATGAAAGTAGTTCTCTAACAAATCCCAATTCACGGTGTGTGAGTGAGTCATTATAAATAGGTCTTCTTGTTAATCTCAACAAGGTGGCAAAAAAAGTCAATTTACTTCTTCATGAGTTTAGAACAATCTCACAAATCGCATCTGCTCTCACTGACTACACCGATTTTTCTGATGAGGTCCACTGTGATACTTGAGATAGATGGTAAATTTTAGCACATATACTATATTTTAGCACCAGTACTAAAAAAAATAGAAATGGCAGGCTGGTTTTTTTTGAAGTATGAAAATACACAAACTGGAATAATTAGTTTTCTCATTATTTGCCACCCACCACTTTTTATAGTGAAGAAAAATGACTGTATATTTCTTGAAGTCTTACCACAACATATGAATTTGCAATTTCTCTTCCTGTGACTGTTACTTCCCCATTTGTGGTGAGGTAAGATATGTCAATTTGCTTCTTTTCAGAAGTGCACCAGAGCTGTTCTCAGGCTGTGTTTAATGTCTGTTTATCAACCACTCTCCTAAGGAAGCAGAATCCACTTCAACTGGACTGAGGTTTGCAAATGAGAACTCACTTCGGAGTGTCAGGCTTGTTTCCAATTGACTAATGCTTTAAAGACACAGTTAGTTAAACAGCACAGCTTTAAAGCCCATACCCACATCAGAAGGAGAGGAAATGCATGTACACAGGCTCTAGTACTTACGTGAGATACAGAGACATGCAAGTGTCAGTTAGCTTCAATTTTACACTCTGGCCCACTTGTGTATCCTGCAAGTATGTGGAAAAATTAACCTTGAGAACTGCAGTCTTGTAGACATCTCTTTTTTGCAGCTTTTGGGTGACCAACAGAGCTGCAGCCATGCCAAAGGAGTAGAGGTGTGCCAAATATCACTTCAGTCTACCTGCTTTGTTGCCAGCCATAGCACAATGCTGTTGAAGGCAAAGATATTTGTCTCGGTGTTGGTATAAAAAATAGGGAAATTTGCATCAATTGTTCAATGTACAATGAACACAAATGTCAGGAGGTTCATTTGGCTATCTCAGACTAATACGTTTTTGGAACTATCCTGAAGTTAATGGGGAGATTTTTGCTTGATGAGATACTAGAATGCCTTTTGTGTGGTGTAGGTTGTAGGGTGAGTGGGGGCTGATATGGGAGGGATAAGAACCAATTCACTGGAGTATGGTGGGTTATAGGTTGTAACATCATTAACTATATTCTATGCCTGAGAACTCCTTGATGTGAAAGATAGAAAAATCACCCAACGGGATGGCTCCTTTAGACGTGATTGCAATCAAGAGGAAGCAACTACTGGAGAATAGGAACATGCCAGCATTTTGGGTCAGAATGAGCAGCAAAAGACTGACTTACGGGAGAGGTAGAACCAGGAGACAAAACTAAGAGACTTTTAGAAAGCCAGACAGTAGCAAACTTGGAATATATACAGAAAAGATCCCATAGGAAATGTGTTTAAAGGGGAAAAAAAAAAAGACATATTCAGGAGAGCTGGTAGTCCTTTAAGGGAAATATGTTGAAGTTTCAGATTCAGCCTATGCCAGTGTGGGAAGCTGGAAACTATAGTAAATAGACCATCTAAATCTTCACTATAAAAAGGGAGTTATAGGAGGTGAAAACTTGCTCAGGCTGGTATGAATGGCTATGAGGGTAAAGTATGAAGAGGTAGGGATGAATTAAAGATGATCAAGCCATGGACCAAGAAAAGAGAGGGTACTGGGCAACCTTCTGTAAGGGCAGTGCTAGAAAGAGGCAGAGTTAGAGAAGCTCTAATCCATCACTGGGAAGGAAAAGCTAGATGATGCTGAGAAAGCTAAAACGTTTGATGTTTGTTATGGTTCACTCTTTACCAGAAAGTCCAGCTGACTCAGCAGTAGAGGAGTAAGAGTCAAGGACAGACTACATCAGAGAATATTTAGCTAAGGCAGAGATTTCCAGTTTGTCTGGACCTGACCTGAACCTGGAGGACTGGCTGAGGCCAGCACAGGAGTGTCACCTTTGGGAATGTCTGTCCTTGCATCAGGAAGGCAAGGGATTGTAACAGGTAATGATAGTGCATAGCTTTATTAAAGAGAAAGAAGGTGACTGGCATTGTTGGTTCTGACCATATTTTCAGTTCCCAGAAAAGTACTGTAACAAATACTCGAACTGTTTGAAAATACTAAGAAGATAAATATGGGGCTAAGTAACAGCCAAGATGAATTTGCTCGGTACAAATTATCCAAAATCTGTCTACTTCCCTGCCTGGACAGTGTGACAGGCCTTGTGCACAGCAGCCAGCTCTCTCCATCTTAGCAGGACTCCTTGACACCCAAGTGACATCCTGACAGACAAGCTGAGGGGACAGAATCTGCTTCAAAAAAACTGCTCCAAAGTGAGTGCTCAGCTGACAGGAAACCAGGTTCAAAGTGTACTGATTAGCTGCTTTTTGTTGAGCCTGAAAGGTGTGAATTTGCCACAGTCTGCCCTACTTCACACTCTATTCAGTAGTTGTCTGAATTACTTGGAAATTGGAGTAGAGAGTATGCTGGATATGTTCACGTGGCACTCCATGGAGGAGACATAGAGTTGCACTGCGGAACAGGATGGGAGCTGAAAAAGATCATGGCAAACCGGATACAGATTTGAAAATAAGGCGAAATTTAGTAAGGGCACTGTGGTCAATGAGGATGTGGGAGTAGTCACATGGAATAAATCTAGGATGGGTAAAATCAAAGTTAAAAACAATTCTGTGGGAACGGCCCTAGCAGTTACTGTAGAGCACACACTGCAAACAAGTCAGCAATGTCATTCTGTTGTGTAAAAGGCAAATATCACATGGAGGTATCTGCACAGGTCTGTCATCTGAAAGATGCATGACAGCTTTGTTCAGCCCACAGCTGGGGTGCTGTGTCCTGGTTTGGACACTGGACTTCCAGAAATAAATAACTATTGGTATAAAATCCAAAGTAAAGCAATGAGAAGTACCGAAGGTCTGGAAAACATCACCTGTGAGGACAAATTTAAAGAACTGGACTGTCTTAGTTGAGAGGGAAAAAAAGGACTGATGGGATGCCTGAAAGCAATCCCCAAGGACGCAGAAAGTAGCTTCAGTGAAGAAGGAATTAGTCTGTTCTTCAGGCCTGCTTTTGCTAGAAAACGAGCTAAAATTGTAGTAGGTACCTGAAAGCAGCAAGTACTAGCGAAGCTTACCACTAGAGAAGTCTTACTAGCAGTATGAGACAATTAGCTGAGTGTACTAACATCTTGAGAGGGCTGAGGCATCACTCAGGGTGTTTAAGAATGTTACAAGTATCTGTAGCCCTGGAAGAAGGGAGGAGATGGTCTGCAGGATCCCCTGGCATAGAATTAATAGCTTTTAAGTAAATGAAACAAAATTCACAGACCATTATACACACTTCCTGCCTTCATTGGCAACTTTTTTTCACATACCTTGCAGTCCTTTTCCCTATGTTAAGAATTTTCCTATGCTATGGCTCGTAAGAAAAAAAAAACAGATAGAGGCTTGTTTGGAGATCTTTCGTTTATCTGTTTAGTGGTCCTTCTTTCCATGTTTGTGGACTATACAGATGCCATGAAAATACGTAAATTTACACTTTGCAATCTCATTGGTGGTTTTCTACTGACTGCAGGGTACAGTAGAACAGCCTACTGATTTATATATACCTTTAGAAAGACATGTATAAGATAATATGTATGCCTTAATGTGTGCTCAGAGCTGTGAGTAGTAAATTTCCTCATTAATATGTTTTCAGTTATTCTCATCTTTAAGATGAACCAGAAATTTCATTATACATCTAGATACAGCTTTTAGTACTTATGTTACTGCATTATCCCTACGTTTCAGCAAAACCACTCACAGAAAAGGGGCCAAAGTTGGTTTAACATCTTCTGAAAGGTTGGTGTTTTTTTTCCTCAAGTCATCAAAACACTGTGAAGTTTGCAGGTCTAGTGATTAAAAGCCCTAGAAAAAAGCAGACATCAATCTTTCACAGGCTATCAGAACATTTCTTCTGAAACTGGACAGGTTGCTTATCCTGTCTGATTTTTATGGTTTGGGCTGTAGTACTTGTGAAGAGTTGCACTAGGCTCACACAGCTGGATACATTAATTTTTTTTTGTTATTAGTGGACAAAATGTTGAGACTGACTCAGCCTGTTTTCCAAGTTGTGCTACATCCACAAAGATTCCCTGCCCCTCAGTCTCTTGCTGAGGAGCTGGGAAACCAGAGTGAGCAGGGTGACGTTTATTTATGCTGAATTAAAATCTCGGCTAGCTTCTCTGTATAAAAACAACAAGTTCCTGTCTGTTCCAAGTCTGATGTTTTTCCTGCATCTCTCTCTTTTCTTAGGAAAAGGATAGAAAAAGCTCTGTTATCCAGGAAGGAACTGCAGGTGTTTTCTCCCTGACTTTTACCCTCATCAGGGCTTGTGCTTCCTTGTGAGCAGCAACAGGAGTGATTGCACCTGAATTGCATAATATGTTACATAGTACTTGGTTCAGCTGACAACTAGGAGGTCACTGACAGGCTCTTAGCAGACTTGCTTAGAGGAAATCTTTGCTGTGCTACTACTCTTCAAAGCAGCTGCAGATTTAATTAGAAAATCTGCAAAGGAATTGTTGCTTCTCGTGGAAAGAAGAGCTAATTAGCCTCATGAAGAATATTGTCAAGTAAAGTTGTTTTAAAGATGCATTTAATAATTGCTGCATCTCATGCTGCAATTGCACAGAACATAAATTATCTTACTCTACAGGAAATGGAGGGAGGGTTTGGTCTAAGTTGTCATTCATTGAACAGCCTCTCTGGTCAAAGGCAGAGCTTTGAAATTCGTGGCCTTGCTGTTATGAGTAAAATGAGCACTATCTGGTATAGGACATCTAGATCTTCTGGTTTTGAGATGGGTTTAAAACATGCAGCAAGTTTGCCCTTCCTGATTTTAACTTGTTTGTTATTAAGCCTGGTCCAAAGTCCAGTGAGGGAAAGAGGTTCATTTATGGTATTGGCTTGTGGCTTACAACTGAAAACTAAAAAAAGAGTATGCACAAGATTATGCACATTCTTAAAGAGAATTAATCTATGTTACAAGGACTTTTCATGAAATAGTTTGCTTTCACGATCTACAGAGAGAGGGTTAGGACCTGATCTGCCCCTCACTCCAGGTGATGATAGTTCAGTGCTGAACAGACCATGGAGGGAGTCAGTCCTGCTGCAGCATGGGGGCTGCAGCAGTGGGGTTAATCCTAAACCACTCTTATCTCCTCAGCCTCTCCTCAGATAAGTAGAAACTGAAAAACAAAGAATACAAGCCAAAGAATATGTAAGTAGGAGTGAAGGTTAATAGCCACATATACTTACTATCACAAAGCAATTGGATAACCCGGTTTGCAGAGGAGGGTTGAGCTGGTAAATTTTAGGTTAACCTCAAAAGTTCCTTATGGGTGACTAAAAATGGAAATCTGCTTTTTTGCTTCAGCTCTATTTACTGTTATCTTTGGTCATTTTGCTGAGCTGTTATGTGATGTGGGTGATGTAATAATAATTGCATCAGGATCACATGAGCCTGGAGATGTAACAGCAGCACACACTGAAGGAGGGCAGGAACGGGCTGAGTCATGCTATGCAGTATGTTCTGCATGGGAATGGCAGGGCTGAGCATGAGACCTCAGGTCTGGCCCTCCTGTAGCTCTAAATTATCCTCCCTAAACATCACCAGGTTCACACATATCCTTCCCAGTAGCCAGGCTGTCAGGGCTGGGAAATGCGAAGTGTCTCATTAATCATCAGTGCTCAATCCAATCATAAGTTAATTCCCCCCAGAGAGCTGAGGAACTCTGAAAGAGCAGATGGCATAATGGGAACTCCAGGCTACCACAGTTAATGTGTTGTTTTCCTTTTAATTTTAGTTGGCATCATAGTTCTTGTAGGAGTCAGGGGAAGTCCAGGGAGAAAACTGAGAACTTGAAGGACTTCAGGCTGTGGAATTAATAGGCTGGATGCAGGCTGAAAGGAGGAATAGCAAACATGTGCCCTGAAAGAGATTTTTAAAGGACAAAAAAAGGAAGTGTGAAATCTGCAGATGGAAAAAAAATCATAATTCCACAATTATTTTGGAAGATACCTAGTGGAATATAAAAAAAAAGTTCAAGCAATCATCTGAAGTATGTTATCTTTGTTATTAATTATAAGAACAATATTTTGCTATTTCATAGCACTGAGAGGAGACACGGACACTTTACACACATCAGACACACATTTATTAAGTCTGTTAAAGGAGTGGGCCATGTCCCCATTAACACTGTTAGGTGGCCATGATGAGTCTGTGCAGCTCCTTCGCTGAGGCTGGGTTGATCCTGGACAGGAAGGTTCAGTCTCCCTGCAAAGAGCTTCCAATCTAAATTTCAACCATAGCAACTGAAAGCAAATAATAAGGCACGGATGGGACGTGTAGGTTAGGCATCATTCACCTGGGAAGGCTAAGCTTGCAAAGCCCTAAAATGACAGATAAATGATAGCTAACATTTGTAAGTAGGAGAAGACTAAGTACTTTTGAAGACATTAATATCTTGCCAAGCTGGAGGAGAGAGATCCAAGTCTGCTAAACCTGAAAAAGAGAAATGTTGACTTTTTTCACTAGAGGGGGTTCTTTTAGGACAATGAAATTGCTTTCAAGGCCAGATTTGTTCTGGTGATATGTGTGTTTAAAATGTTTATTTTAATATATTTTTAAAGCTAAGAATATTTTAAAGCATATAGTTTTTGCACTTTATAATTGACATATTTTGAAACTTTTGTAAAGTTCTTCAAAATAAAACATTTTGTGAATAATAAAAAAAAGAAGATAATTTTTAATCACTTGGTGTATTTCCCACACTATCAGTTCATTAACTTTCCAAGTTCTTAATTTCTCCTTCTGTTCCTGGCCAGAGCATTTCTTGGGGTCAAAAATCTTAGCATTATTGGCATGCAGTGGTACTACTGGAAGACTTAGTTGTTCATTACTTTAATAGCATGTAGGGCATGAGGTTCTGTAAGAGGGAACAGGAGAGTAACACGGTAACAGGGAAAGGGAACCCAAAGAGAGAATACAGAGATTCAAAGATGAAGGAAAAAAAGAAATCAGTTTAATTTTAGATGGACTGGAAAGAAAATTGGAGTGTGAAGAGTACAAACTGGGGGAGCTTTTAATAAATAAGATGGACTACAATGAGGATTTTAGCTGAGGTTTTCTGGGGTTGTCAAAAAATAAATCCTGTAATCAGCCAAATATTAGGTGCTTGACATTGAAGAGTAAGTTTTCCTCTAAGCAAGTTTCTATCAGACTACAGGTTGTGAAAATTCTTGCACATCCTCTGAAGCTCTTGCTAATAGCTGCCACCAAAAGGAGAAGCTGGAACAGTCTTCTCTAGCAGAGCAAGTGTTGCACATAAAGGATCAAGAAAGTAGGCAAACTAAAGCCAGTCCCACCCTGGACACTGTCTTTGAAATGGAGGGAGTACTTTAGCAGCATGAAGAACAATGTTATGGTGGTAATTCAGCCCCTCACTATGGGCCTCCTGCAAGAACAGCAGTTCTTTTTCTGCCTTTGGGTGGTCTCTAGCTGTTTGCTGCCTGGCTGATTCAACTTTTTGTGATCAATCCATTAATCACTGCATATGGTGTATGATATTCACATGATCTTGAGAAGAAGCACAGCTTTTTCCAGGAGGCACTTTGGGGGAGACTCACATTTCATGTGAGGTGCCCCGGTGCCAATATGCTCTAGTATGGAATGACATCAAACGAACAAGTTATTTCCTTGGACTATGTCCTGGAAACTTAAGGAGTTCTTGATGGCATCTGACATCCCATTTGCCTTGAAGTTAACATTTTGATGACATCTTGCCTGGCTGTACCTTTATACAATTTTAAGCCATGGATTTCAAGCTGTCTGAAAGAGATTAAACTGGTTCCCAACCAGCTGCTGCAGTCTGATGCTTGGCATATGGTTAATGGATAGGGTTACCAATTTAGAAATGTGTAGAAAATTAGCAAGTACCTTTTACAAAAAACAGTGTAGAGAGATTGCTGAAATTGTTCAGAAAACTAAGAGAAAATTGCTTTATTCTGGCAACCATGAAATTTTTTTCTGGAGGAACACTTGCTTTGTATTTTCAGTTTGATTTTCCTGTGCATATACCACATATAAAAGCTTCTGTTGTCACTGATATCAGGGAAAAAAACCCACAAGAGCAAGCTGCTACAGATGTGTAAGGCCAGACCTTCACCTTGTGTAACCGATGAACCATCTCTCAAACCAGTGGTGTGCCGTCACTTCATACGAAATGAAGGTCTGCCACGTGGTCAAGAGCTGTTCCTACTCTCAGAAGGGTTTTGTGATCAATGCGTATGTGCCGGTTGTTTAAAATGCGGGTATGGCTCTCCCTTAGCTGGTTTTATAGCATCTCCAGCACTCCTTTCTGAAAGTGATTCCTGGTGCAACGGTCATGTCTGCAGAGTCTGGCATCCCCTTCCAGCAGATGTGTTGCTTGTGCTGGCATTTTCTGTGAGTAGGAAGGGTGACCTCTGCATGCTTTGGGAAGCAGAATTACACTCCTCAAGGTGAGCTTATGGGGAAGCCAATGCAGCCAGTGAGATGTGGTTACCAAGTGGGCTGGCAAGGGACCTGGACATGCCAGGAGAGATGCTGCCTCCTGCTCTGGCACAGGCACAACCCCTCTCAGATGCTGACCTGCAGTCTCTATTGGTATCTTCTGAAGGATTCACAATACTGGTTCAAAAAACTCGGTCAAGTTCAGACAAGTACTGTTCTACTCCAAAACTGGGTTGCTGACTAGAAGAAATAAGAGCAAACTGAAAATATCATGGTTTTCAGAAGCGTAATTTCTATTAAGGCTGTAAGTGGTCTATTGTGCAAAGGCTTAGGAGAATTATCTATTGCTGTTGAGCAGTGCAAGCAGGTCATAATTTGCAGCATGTTTAGGGCTTGCAAGTGACAGTATTACCAAGCATGCTGTGACCCACTTAAGGAAAACATGATGTCTGATACCTGGTCATAGTTCAGATAGTTCTTCACTTTGATATCAGTAACATTTCTCTTTCCTTAATAAAACATGGGTTAGGATTTACAGCTTTTCCAAGGCTTCCCCTCTCCACTCTATTTCCAAAATGTTGTTTGAAGGTAATTTCCCGCACAATGTCTGGAGTAGTTATAACAGTTTATTGGCTTACAAGAAAGGAAGAGGATAAAAATATATATCTAAACCAGAGCTTTGCTCCTGTGTACCTCTCCAGGAGTTATCCTGAGTTATGACCATGATATTTTCACTTGATATTTCTCCTCTTGTGAGGAGGCCTGCAAATGAAGAGGTCTTCTTTTGACCCCTTCATTTGCAGGTGGGTTGGAGTCAAAGCCTTGGAGCTGAGCATGTTTGACATTTAGAAAATCCAAACTTAATCAGCTTGGGTGAAATCATGAGCTGGAGCAGTTCAATCAGTACTCCTGGTCTGTGCTTCCTCCTTCCCAAAGACAAAGAAAAGGCACAAAATGAAAGGAAATAGAAGACTGCATTATTGGAGGAGAATGAGAAGTGAATTTGAGGAGGTATTTAGCCCACACAGGTCTGCCCTGGTGATGATGCCTCATGTGCTCTGGAACTGCGGGTTACAGTTCACAACCCACAGGTGAGCCCACACTGTGGCCTAAACATGTAAGTAAAACATCCCTGCTGAAACCACAGCATCCTGGATGCTCCCAACATCCAGGGCTGTGGGCTGCAGCTGCACCACAGGGCTCAGGCTTCTGTGCGGTGGGGTGGGCTCTGGCAGTTAGCAGCCCAGGGCCAAAATCCTTGGCCATATTCCTGGTGGCTTGCAGAAATTAAAAGCAGACTACAGCGGGATATCAGTTTTAGGAATGTAGCAGCTGCCTCAGCAATTACCAAAGTTGTATCTTAGGCATTGATTAAAAATATTATTTGTGTAGGTTGAAATAATAACACCACATTCTACTGACTGGAGGGAGAGAAGGAAGAAGTAATTGGATTTATTTTCAATAGACATTGTTGAAAGGGATCCAGCATATGAATAGAGATGGTGTTTTTATCAGTTTCACAGTTATATTAAGCTAAACTTAAATAATGAGGGCATTACTTTTACATGTGTATACAAAATCTTTCTGTTATTAACATTTAAAAATAGAAAATGGCATCATAACATTGATTTGGGAATGATGCTACTCGCTCTGGAATTTTGCCATTTGCTTCAAGGAGAACAGTTCCTTTAATGAAAATAGACATTTTAGAATAAGTGCTTAATAAAAAATTCCAAGATATTAACTGTTTACTGTGGTGGTTTAGACCCAGCTGGGAGCTGAGCGCCACTTGGCCACTCACTCACCCCAACCCCCTCACTCCAGTGGGATGGGAAGGAGAGTTGGGAGAAAAAGGCAAAACCCTGTCAGCTGAGGTAAGTAGAATTTAATAGAACAATGCAAGAGGAGAGGAAATAATAGCAATAACAATAATAGTAATGAAACAATATATAAAGCAAGTGATATAAAACGCTCCAACCACCTGGCCCTGCACCGTCCAGCCCACCCCCTGCCCTTATATAGTGGGCATGATGTCAGTATGGTATTGAACATCCCATTGGCTGGTTCAGTTGTCTATCCTGGCTGTGGCCCCTCCCAGCTTCTTGTGAAAATTAACCCTATCCTAGCAAAACCCAGGACAATCACAAATGTCCTATTGTTAGGATAGAGAGCTGCAGAAAAAGGCATTGGTGCATTGAAAGGACTCAATAAAGAGATCTGAAATACAATAAATGAAGAAAAGAAAAGGAAGATTCTGTTGAAACGTAAGGGGGACTCTGAATTTCCCTCCTAAGACAGATGGACAGATAATGCACTGAAATTATTTTTATCATCTCATATGTTTGAGAGTGCTATCTTTAAAACAAACTTTTCTGCAAACTCATTATGCCAGATTTTGATATTGCTGCTTCTGATTTTCATTTCAACTGTAAATTAGGACCAATTCTAGTGAGCTTCTCTTAAAATGTATGTGTAAGTGAAATGAGACTTGTGGTTTCTGCTTTTGGAAAATTTTCTGGCTTTGACCCTGGGGTTACCTGAGAGAACATGGGGCACAGCAATTTTCACCTGTCTGCCCCTGCATCTTATTCTGCTGTGTGCAATCCATGATCTTAACTTATGCTATGACCATAAGTGAGAGGTAAATCTGCAATGTGTAAAAATTCTGCTTTCTCTCTTCTGAGTGTCTGAAGCTGGATCTGTAGCAACATTCACAGTCCAGATGTCACCAGGCTTGTGATGCCCTAGCAGCAGCAGCTGTGTGAACCGAGCCTTGGTGACTAAAGGGCTGGGCACCTGCATGAGTTGTGGATTGTCATATTTTTAGCTAGATTTTTAATCTCTTCTTTTAAAATTGCAATTATTACAGTTGTGTACGTCTTAAGGAATGCATAAGGAAAATTGGAGAAAATGGAACCTAATTCACTTGCCTTTTCAGAGGGAATGAATCTGCACAGATTCATTGACTTTGCTGGAATTTTGTGTTCCTCTGCAACTGCTGAGGGAAATAACATGGTTGTACAAATCAGCTGTAGCTCAACTAAAAATGAAAGATAGATCCCTGCTGATACTACAAGCTCCAGGCTGCAAGAGCTGACCAGTGTTTGCAGCACAGCTCATCTTTGTTTTTTTGATGGCAAGCGACTACTAAAAATCCAGATGCTACAACTCAGTCCCCTCTGCTTCTGGAATGAAGTTAAAACTCTCAGCTCTCCTTTCAGATCAATAAGATGCTGCTCAGTCTGGAGGCTGTCCTGCACATACCATACACGCATGGGGAAGAAGCAAATCTTGCCTGTGAAAATCCACAGGCTGATGCTGACACCTCAGTGAAAAAACGTCACTGACCTTGGAGGGTCACTGAAGTATGGGGATCTCTCCACAGGACCCTCTCCTGGGTGTGGGCTTTGGGATAAATCAGCTCTTTCTGTCAGTTAAAAAGGAGTCAGGAGTAACTGGCATACCGACAGCTGAGTGGGAGAACGGACAAGATGCAGACATTGAAAAGGCATTCAGTAATTTCAATGGCCTTTTTTACTCAGATTGATAAACTCAAGATTTGCCTTTGAGTGTTTCATGCTTGTGTGAGCACTCTGAGGACTGGAAGTCACTGTGTCCCTCAGGAGTGGGACTGGGGCCAAGAAATCAGTGGTGTGGGTCTATCAAAGGGAGAAAACTCTGCTGCACCTAGGTGCGTAGCCCTGTCTGGGACCCCTTTCTCCACTGCCAAAGTACAAGATACCTTCTCCTGACTACTCCAGGAGGAAAAAAACTTCTGTTACCCGTCTAGTTTTTTTGGTCTTTTCAGCTGTATCCCTTTTCCTTCACTTGCAACTCACTGTTTTTCTCTCCTGTGATAGGCTTCTGTGAATTTCATATAACAGATTGATGTAATTTCTCTTCCATATGTAAAATAGAGGAGAAAATGCTTTCAACTGCTATTATAGGCACTAATTAGTGAAAGTCTTCCCCTCAAATTCCCAGTAACTGTGACAGTTCTTGACATTCGCAATGCCTGCCCAGGTAGTTTTTGAGAACAGGTTATTGCTGTGTGGCAAGTGAATAGGAGTTCCTGGAAAGATGCTACAGACCTTTAATGACTGGGCTGACTCAGCCGTGAATGACTCCAAACATTTCCTTGGATTTAATAATTTTAAAAATCAGTTTATGGTCTAGATGCTGCTGCTTGTTCAGGTAGGTATACAAAAACAAGAAGGGCAGGCAAATGTTGTTAAAATTTTGCTAAAAACAACGTACTCCATGGGCTTTCTGTGTGTTTTAATGGGAAGAGATGTATCTGCAACTGAAGTTTAAGAAAAACAGTAGTTTTATGAGTTATAAAATGGAGAGATCTTGTAATTAATTTAAAATTTTTCTTTCCTGTGTTTAGATAATACTTTTTTGTAGACTTTGAATTACTCCTGAAAAACAGACGGAAGTCCCTGACTGCATTTATAGATGTACAGACTTCTGTATTTCTTGTGACTGCAAATACTTTTCCAAGGTACTTTTTTGCTGGCACTAGAGAAGCACTATTTTTAAAATATTATGGCACAGTTCACAAAAAAGGTATTAACTTCAAGCTGATGACATAATTCACTTGCCTGCATGTTTCTTGTTAAATAAAAGCTTTCAACCCTCTACCAGTTGAAGAGAGATGAAGATAAGAAGTATTTCACTTTACAGTTTTAAGAAAGAGATATTGCTCATACCGGGAACATAGAAGTTTTAAAGAGACAAGCAGTGATGACAGAAACCTGGTCATTCATTGCTACTGCAGAACTGAAGTCCTGGACCAAACCTCACAATTTGATCACTTCATACAGCTTTTGCAGAGGCAGCTCTTTTTAGCCACTAGGTTACTAAGCAAAACACAGGTGAGCTTGGACCTTCTAAAGCACTGTACATACTTACATGAAAATTGCATCTGTCTATTCCCAAAGTACAAGGGGTTAGATCTTCTGAAGAGCCATTTCCTCCTGTTATTTTTCAGTCAAATTTTACATTATTTTCTGATTGAAAGAAGTGTTCTGCTTTATCCACTGAAGTTAATGAATTTGCACAAAATGTCATTTCACTCTGAAAGCTTTGTGAAAAAAACAAACACAAAAGATTATTCCAAGGACCTGACAGTGACACTAGAAACTCAGATTTATTCCTGTATTTGAGATGACAGTTGAGTACTCACTGGTGCACAAATATATCCATGTAATTGCGAGTATATAAGTATATCCATGTAATTGCGAGTATATAAGTCGTGTGTATTGTCTGCAGAGTATTGAAAAATCCCCAAGAAGTGGCCTAGACATACAGATGTCTGCTCTAAAATATGTTTTCAAGTCTAGACTTCTCTAACCATGTGACACACATATTTTGGGGCTAAATCATGGCAATGCTGAAATGAGAAGTATTATAGAGGGGATCACGTTATTAGCTAGCTATTTTCTTACCTGAATCAATTTCCTAAGCTCTTCCTGCACAGGAAATACTCATGGGCACTCATGGACAGCCTGGGCAGGGGGTCTCTGCTGGCTCTGGGATTGCTTGAATTAGTCATGTAGGTTGAAGAGTTCCTCCCAACGCTATTGTGGCTCAGACTACTTTGAAATACTGTACCTGGCATGAGAAAGGTTCACCTTTTTTTCATTCAAGTGTACTCAGTGAGTGTTATACAGATGTCCTTGTGCTGCTGGATGAGATGGCATTTCTTGGAGCGTGGTGTACTGGAGCAGAGCAGTGGCAGCATGCCTGTGGGGCTGGCGGGCAGTGGCAAAAATTGCAGAAAGGCTTGTGTTACGATCCCTTTGTACCGGTTTGTGAGACTGACGCATGTAATTGCCTCTCACCTCGATCTCATTTGGTTCTAATACCTTTTGTAAGAGTTCTGAGAAAGCTGGAGGCTCTGGTGTTAATTTTATTAAGCCTTTTCTTAGGAGTTAATAGAACTGTGACAGGCTGATGGCTTTGTCAAACACTGCACCAGGATGCAGAGACCATTGCGCAGAGACCATAAGGAGAAGTGGCTTTGTGTGTCAAGAGTCACTGTGCAAGTGATTACTGTAAGTGTTGTCTGAGGGGCTTTTTGTCCTCATTTAATAAATGCAGCCAGCTAACCTAAAGGTAAAGTCTATGCTAACTGAGATGGGTAATTTTGCACAGCTCCAGCATGGTCTGCCTAAACCTGCCTGTATGGTGTTTGGAAACTTCTCTCCCGGATAGACAGCAGGATTTTTCAACAGCTCTTGCATCCAAGTCACTTGTCAGATCTGAAGTTCTTCTAGGAAGTGAGAAAACACATATATTAAAAAAAAAATTTCCCTAATATATGAGCTAATAAAAAATTAGACTGAAGTGCTACGGCTGTGGAGGATGATGCTTTGAGATATCTCCAAAATCTAAAGTTTCAGAGCTTAACAAAAAGAGGTGGAAATTAATCCAACCTTGTACACAACCTGCATGTAAGCATACCATCCTTCAGTGAACTAGGGAGCTCCAGCAGACAGAGGCATTTCAGGTGATCTACAGTCCTTTCACCATTAGAGTGTTTTGTGTGAAAGCTAATCTCTGAACACTTTGTG
The DNA here is from genome assembly GCA_013400335.1 of Eurystomus gularis. NCBI lineage: Eukaryota > Metazoa > Chordata > Aves > Coraciiformes > Coraciidae > Eurystomus > Eurystomus gularis. The sequence continues at coordinate 13,498 of VZZY01004004.1, read as the reverse complement.
TTGTTTTATGAATTGGTAGGAGGTCTCAAGCTCTTCTGGATGAGCTGGTTTTGTCCTTTCCTCTAGAAGACCACAGATTCAGAAGCTGTTGCACACATCTACAGTTGCATTTATTTTCCTTTGTCCTTAATGCAGATTTTCTTTGCATTTAAAAGCACAATGTCACCTTCAGACCTTTAGAACAAACCCCTTTCTGTGGGAAATGAAAACCTTCCTAACAGGGTTTTCTGCAGATTCCCACATAGTTGCCTTTTACCACACCGTTACCTCATTTCTCCACCACATGTGGGATGAGTGAGCCTTGGTCTTGTCCAGCTTGTTCCAAGGTGTGGGAGGAACACCAGAATAAGAAATTCTAAACCCAGAAATGTTAAGTGTGTACCCACATTGCTGTGTACTGTGTCAGTTTTGCTGGACCTGTACAGACCTTTTATGACTTAGCTAATGCTGCATACTGCTGGAAAAGGAAAAGAGTATTTGAAGTGACTCTGCTCCAGGCATTGAGTTTTTATAGTGAAAAATGACTCTGTCAGTTAAACACAGGATCTAAGAGAAAGATGTTCTAGTACTACTATTTAAATGCATGCTATTTCTTGGTGTTTCCCTGTAGCAACTTCAAAGATGCCTATTTTGTCCAATGGGTGAAAGTCAGTAATATAGCACTTTCGTAACTGCTCTGAGTGTTTTGGCAGTTGCTGTAAATGTTACTTGATAAGCTACACTTGTGCAAGGCTCGTCCTATATACAAATGTTTGATAACTTGCTCTTTCTCTTTTTTTTTTTTTTTTTTTCTTCTTTTTGTTTCTGTTTCCCAGTGGAAGGAAATTGTAGCCTTTCACTGTTTATTTTTCCCTGGAAAAATATGAGACCTACCACCCTTCAGAACAGCAATGCAACTTCCTGCATCACAGTACAGAGATCACCCTAGTTTTGGTTGCTCTTTACTGGGTTTGGTTTCTATGTTTGTTATTGGACATTTGCACAAATGTACTCTAAATTGGGTGGTGGAGGTAAAGGGAAAACTAAGTAGATCTATTGCCTTCAATCTCAGGGTCTTTACCTGAAATGTAGGCTAACATTAATAACAGTTAGAAAAAAAAGTGTTCATGCTCCTTAGGAGCAGCAAGTTTTGCACTCCAGTAGCTGGTGACTGAATACTTAAACCAACAACTACGTCTATGGCTTCTTGATTTTTAAAATCTCCCCTTAGAGTGCAAAGACAAATAAAATAAGGGAAAAGAAACTGGTCCCACCTCCTCTCTTTTCCTCATCCAGGATGGTCTCTTCTGGCTGCATTTATGTCCTAGGCAGTAACTGGGTACTTATCACACTTGCAGAGCCTAAATATGCACAGCACTTTTTTCAGACTCTGGTGTGCATGGGCAAGCTCTCTCTCTCTCTCCTCACTGATAACAGAGGCTTTCTGGCTGCTGCCCAGGATTTTCAGAGGTGGTTGTTTTATGAAACACCTGGTTTCCTGTTCAACGCATTGGCAGACCTCCAGATCCTGCAATTGTATCCCCAAGATGTGTTTAGAAAGAAAATTCTCACTTTTATTCTGGCACTGTATTTGCTTTGATTTCTGCTTGTCATTAGGTTTAGTGAAAGAGGTGGAAACTTGTCTAATACTTGCCTAATTCCCTTCTGCATTGGCTTATACCTTTCTGTGAGTTTTGCCTCCCTTGGTGGTATTGCAGCTGGGCATCAAGGGTTTCATCTTTGGTTTTCTTGTCTTTATGAATTTTAAACTCTGCTTTGCTTGCTCTTTTTGCTGTGTTGGTACTTTTTTACTATTTCTAGGGTAGTGCTGAGTAGCAGAAAGTTACTGTTAAAATATAGGTCTTGTTAGTAAAATACAGGCATTGCTGGCTGCACCCTTTTTTTTATTGGTTTCATTATCTGTTATTAGAAATAATACTAATCAGCAATGAGAGAAGCATGTGGCCTTGGTTCCTGTTCTGGGGCTCTTGACTTTTCAGGCAACATGCTTTCCACCTCCCAACCTGCAAGCAGATGGTGACTGCAACCAGGACTTGGTGGCAGGGAAGGGCAATGGCTGGTGCTGGTCTGGAGGAGCTAGCATCAGGAGTGCTGCTTTGATGATAGGTTTCCCATTTGGTCAATCCCCAAAACCTTTTCTGCTGCTTGCTGTCATGCTGAGAAGACATGTCCAGTAGTAGCCATCAGTGTGATTTCTCTTTGTTTGTGCAAGTCAGTGAGATTTCCCTCTTTTAGACATTTTAACAATAATTTGATATTTTCCCTGGCATTTTTTTTTTTCCTCTACACATAATTAAGGAGTTTTCAGATGGTATAATCAAGTTGGTTTTTAAGCATTTCTTCTTTGATTTGTTCATCTCCTGCCATTTTGTTGTTTTCAGCTTCTCAATTGCAGCCTGGGATTTAGAATTAGATAAATAAAAATGGAAGGGGAAAATTCATTATTACCTAGGAATGTATTTTTAAACTGAACTTCTGTGAAACTCAGTGAGTTAAAAGGCTCATTTCTCTAACCAAATGTCATGCAAGGCTTTCTGTTGAAAGCAGCATAATTGGATTTCCACGGAGAGAATATTTCAATGTAAATATATTGTTGCGGTGAGAAGCTATTCAGTGCCTTACACTTCATTACCAAAAGGAAACAAAGACGTTTCAGGAATGATATATTGTATTAACACAGGATGAATAGAACTAATGTCATATTTTAACTAAAATAAGACTGATTTCAGGAGTTCATTGCAAACCGATGAACCCCAGAACAAATGATGTTTTACAGAGTTTTCCCTAGATATGCAGGAAAAGGCTAGCGGGAAATCTTATGCATCTCAACAGTAGCAGGTAACTACTCATCTTTCTGAGTTTCATTTCTGACAAATGCTGTTTTCCAGGAAAAGTGATGTGACTGAAATGTGTATTGAACTCACAGTAATAAAGTGCTCTGAGAGTTTCAGTGAACAAATGAAGCCAATGACAATGTTTAAACTCATGGAAGTTTGGGGATCAGATGTATTGCTTTGTCTGTATTAAAATGAAAGTTCTTATTCTAGTATATTCAGACTAGATTGAGTGCTTAGTTCAAAAGTCCTTGATGTGGCAATTTACTGCCTTCCTCATAGCCTTCAGCACATCTGCTTTTGTCATGTTCTGTATCTATACAGGAAGCCTGTGAGTAACTATGATGAATTTCTTAAGTAAGATTTTTAAGTTGAATCACAGAACAACTTAGATTAAAAGTGCCTTGGAAAATATGCATCATTATTATTTCCAAATAAAAATAATGAAATAGTTTATGCTTATGCCTTTGCACATGTGATCACTTTTGTGCAGGAAAATGATAGTTTTCTAATAGGGAGCCTTACTACTTTCATGGATATTTCTCTATGGATAGAGTTTTTAAGCAAATTTGTGATTTCCTTAGTCTTTACACATTCTGTCTAGAAATGTTATGCTGTCAAGCTTATAGAACATCCTTAAAGGAAATATTTGTTCCCCAAACTCTGCACTCAGAAAAAAAGCCCACACATGGGTCCAGTTAAAGATACGAGTTTATAGAATCGTATTTTTTTGCCATGAATATCTTCCCACTTTATTACAAGTCTTCTTTCCACTTGAACAAGACCAAAATTAATTTCGTTCATTTACAGGGTCAGGAAAAGAGTCTGGATGTGTGGAGTCTTCAGCTTCCTGTTCTTAAAGAAGTTTTAAAATGGGAAATTGTCACCTACAAGATGATTTTCTCTGTTTTGTCCTGAGTAGCATCAGTCAGTCCAAATCTCCCTTCAGTTTATTTCTGTGTTGTCATGGGCTCTACAACTCCCCAGAGCTGTCCTTAGGAGTCAGAAAAACACGTTAATCCTCCTAACCTATTGAACATATTGTTACTAGTACATAGTGGAACAACTCCAACTCTCCACACTGAGAGTATTTGTAAGCATTTCCTTACACGAGATGCTGCTCTTTCTGTTTTTCTTCTTTCTTTGTAGTAAATAACCAAAGGAACCAGCTCTGGAAACGGCACTTGAATGGAATTTGGGAGGTGAGGGTCTGATGAAGTGAGCAGTGCTAGAGAATACCTGCAGTGGGTTGCATGAGACTATTCCATTGTGTAAAAAATATTTCAAAAGAGTTGATTTTAGACCAGAAGAACAGTCAGCAGAGGACCTATCCTTCTGAAGAGCATAAATGATCTAGGCAGGAGGTTAGGCCTAGATCTTCCTCCATTGCATCTGCATGGAGCACATACCCATTGCTTCAGCTCTAGCAGGAGAGCTAGCTGATTTTTTGTGGTGCACCTTTTTATTATTAGACTATTATACTTTGTAAAGGTCTGCATGATCAGTGGCAGAAACAAAAACATATGCTTAATTTATTATACACAACTCTGCCTTGGGCCTCAAGACAAACTTTGTCTCTTGCAGCACTTTGAACACGTAAAACCCAATAGCTTCATCTAGAAGTTACACAAGCCCCCTGGCAGGAGAATCAGGGCTTTCAGACTTACATGCTTTTGGCGTAGGATGAGAAGGTGTTCAGTAAGGAAGAGAGGCAACATCATTGTACGACAAGCCAGACCATCTGGTTCTTTAAATGGAATTATACTCTGGGGGATGTTATTTCCATGGACTCAGCTGCCCTGCAGGCTCAATCAGGTGGCAAGTTGGTGGGTCCATGGAGAAAACAAGTCATACTGTTATTCTGTGTAAAACTGAAAGCGTGGTGCTAAAAAGAGTGATCCTGGTGTTTATGGATACAACTGTTTTATTTATTCATAGTAACTTAGGTTTGTGCTGCCCATTTGCAGTAAAGCAAAGCAAATTGTGGTAACGGTGGACAAGAATCAGTTAACTTATTTTCCTTTGCTGCAGGGTTGAGAGTTTTAGAGATTGTTTTTAAAACAATCAGAGCCAGTGCTGAATGCAGCACTGGAAAGTAAAGGGTTCTTTCCTTTATCCTCCTTACCAGGTGCAGTGAAAGCAGCTGCATTTTATATTTTCCATCTTACCCTCATGATGACTTTAACCTAAGGTAGAAGCACTCATGTTTCTGTATCATGCACTCTCTCTTTTGGACACTACTGACCTTGCCTAAATTTCCAGCCTGATGGGCTTTTACTAATAGTAAGTAAGAGCACTGCCTGGAGCACCCATGAGTTCTACTTTCTTCAAAAATGCTCCTGCCTTATCACTTCAGAAAGTAAAAGGAAAAGCAGCCACTTGGTCACCTGCCTCTCCCAGAAAGTAAGGACTCCATATGTAATATATGTTGAAATATAATGCAATTGCCACCAGTTTTATAGAAGAGGGCCAAACTGAGTAAAATATAGGTTCATGTGCTAAAGTGCTAAGTTCACATTAAGAAGTTAGGAGAAGAGTCAGAAGATATTACCTCTAGTGATGAATGTATAATGAAAGGTTTGGTGGTCAATTAAATTGCTCTGCCCTTTTTCTTCTTTCTCTGACTAATTACAGTTTCCTGACCATATTGCTAAGTTCTTGGAAATTCAAAAGCTGACAGGTCAGCAGCACCTGATGAGATGGTTGTCACATGATGCTGTGCTTTTGGGTATTCCTAAACTGCATTCAGGTTCAGAAATCTAAAATTGTGTTCTCTGAGTATACACTCAGTATTTATTTCTGTCACTTTTACATGCATTTCCTAGGAACCTTGCCTTTTATCTACTGAAAGCAAACACAGTAGGACTGTAAGTTTGGCAGGAACATTGATTTCAAAATGTCTTGGAACTCTGAGGCAAAGTGTTCCCATGATCTATTTGCTGTTCAGGATTTGTATTTTCCCTACAAAGCCAAGTCTGTAGCTTGTTCTGTTACCTCTCCTTGAATGTGACCTTCATACTTCCCCAGCTTCTTTGTTCTCTTGTCTGCATACATTCTTCCATATTTACATGCTCAAGCATGCTTGCTTACCATCTTTGCCTCTATTTGTACTCTCCTGGCTGTACTGCAGAAGCTCTATGTAAAGCTTCTGAAAGTGTCCTCTCCAACTCTGACTCAGAAGAAAAACGAAAAAAAGTTAAAGCATATTGGCAGGTTCATGAAGATATTTTATTTTCACTGTGGTTCTACTTGGGTTTTTACCCATTTTTACTGTTAGGTGGCAGAGAATCAAGGTGCTATAATATCTTACTCCACTATGATCAGTGCAAACTATGATGCTGAACTTAAGAACTAAGACTATTTTCTCAGGCGTCAAAAGCTCGTGCCTATGCATTATCTGTAACTCCTTTATAGAAAGACAACTTTTTTTGTTTTGATCAAATCTGTGCTGAGTCAGTGGGTTTGTATAATAATTGGATATGTATTGGTGAGGTTCGGAAGCATGGGGAAATATTTTTCTCTTCCTTAGTAAGCATTCTAACTACAAAGCACTGTGTGGGGGCAAAGGTATTAACTAATAGTGAGTTTATGAGTATAAAAGAAGTATCTGTGTATCAGGAACACACAGTACATAAATTAGAGATTTGGGAAAAAGAAATTCATTAGGAGGGCCACAAAGATGATTAGAGGCTGGAACACCTCTCCTATGAAGACAGGCTGAGAGAATTGGGCTTGTTCAGCCTGGAGAAGAGAAGTCTCCAGGGAGACCTTATTGCAGCCTTCCAGTATCTGAAGGGGGCCTAGAAGAAGCCTGGGGAGGGGCTTTTCACAAAGGCCTGTAGTGATAGGATGAGGCATAATGGGTTCAAGATGGAAGAAAGTAGATTTAGATTGGAGTTAGAAGGAAATTCTTTACCCTGAGGGTGGTGAGACACTTGAACAGGTTGCCCAAGAGGTTGTGGATGCTCCATCCCTGGAAGTGTTCAAGGCCAGGCTGGATGGAGCCTTGAGCAACCTGGTCTAGTGGGAGGTGTCCCTGCCATGGCAGGGGGGTTGGAACTAGATGATCTTTTATGTCCCTTCGAACCCAAACCATTCTATGATTCTAGGATTGAAGAAATTAAAGATACACTTGTGAAAGTGTGGATAGTACAGCAAGTAGGCACTGACCTGAAGCTTGAGAGGTCTCTTTTCATAGTCTCTCTCTTACAGATATCCTAGATAACCTTGGACAAATCTTTCCTGCCTTAGTTCACCAAAAGATGGAGGCATCTTTTGGATGTCTCCAAAACTTCTACTAATCCCAGAATCCCTGCTGAGCTGCTGCCAAAGTCTGTTGTAGCTACTTGAATTTCCTCTGGCAGGTGTAAGCAAAAAAAAAGTCTTGGCATAGCTAAGTAACTTGGTATTCTCGATCATGTCCAGGTCTTGTCATGTTCCACAAATTATGTATTCTCTGCTGTCTTCATCCAGTGCAAGAAGCTTGCAAAACCACAAATGTCTACATGGCTGTTCCTGAGAAAGTGTGAGATCACTCTTCCCCTGCCCTAGAAGATGTGGGATTCCTCTGCAACCTCCAAGAATGTTAGAAACAGGCAAACCTCATGGTCCTGTACTCAGCCCTAGGCACAGCATCCTGCCTTTCAGCGGGATTTACTAGTTTAGAGTTAGTGCTGAATGAACTGTGATTTTATTGCTTCTGGTTTCCAGCTCACCATTACAAAGTTAAGGGTTTCAGAAAGTAAAACCCTTAGTTTTATGTGATTCCATTTCTCATGTGTTAAGTGGGAGCGATAGCATTGCTGTTGCCTTGTTCAAGTGTTGCAAGGATAAGCAGATTCAGATTTCAGAATTACAGGCTACTGAATTGCTCAGCTTTGATGGTCATAGAGCCTAAGTTCATACACACAATGAAAATCCAATAATTTGGGCTGCATCATTCAAACTATATCAAAACTGATTTTTTTTTTCTGATGTTTTTCTAGAAAGATAAAGGTGGGATACAGATAAAGATGGCCTATTATTTGGTTTCTCCTGGTCATTTTCAAGGCAAAGCACTAAACTCAAGTCAACAAAATCATGATTTGCCTTATGCTACTTCACCTTAAACGTGTACAATGAGCTACATGGGGAAATTTCTTCCCCTCCTGCCCTAATGTCCTGCCTGTTCTGAGGGCAATGACCCTTCCCTTCTTCGCTGGTACTCCTGTTGCTTTCTGACATGTTATAACATCGTCATGCAATAATCTGGAAATTATCTAGTGAAAAGAGGGAAAAAATATAGTTCAAGGCCTAAAGAAAGTAGGGTTTTCTAAGAATCTGTGTATTAGTTTGTATACGATGGCCACATAAAATATTCAAAATTAATATGGCAAAACAATCTGCTGGTGCAGCTGATCATAGATCTCTTTGCCTTCATGATGAAGGAAATTAATTCATTGCTTAATGAATTTGATTCTTTAAATTGTTAAAGAAGGTATTCTGTAATAACAATAATAAACCATTAATTAAGAATGATAGCAACTTGTAGGCATATGACATGAACAAAATTTTATCTAATCCCTCTCACATTACAAAACCATTAGCATTGTTTTCATTCCATAGATAAGGAAGATGAGGCTGAAAGGGTCAGAGATGCACCCATGGGTGCATGGCCCATCTGTGGCACAGCCAGAGTTTGCAACCGGGACATCTTGGTGTCAGGGGCGTGTTGAGTTTGCTGCATTACCAGTTATATTGCTGTTGGTGGTTCAGAAAAGAATACTGTTTTGGTGGTGTTTTTCTTTTTCCAGCCATTCTTGGCAGTTCTAAGAGATCAGATTTTTGGGAAAGGCTTGTGCTAAACATTTTGGTGTTCATCATGTTAAACTGTTGTCTTTTGTGAAGGTGCTCACAGAAAAGGCCCTGGTTCTCTTCACAAATAATCAATTTTTGATGCAGAAAGTCATGCAGAGAAAATGCTTCCTAAGACAGTGACATAGCCAGCAGGCAGAGGGGTCAAGTCAGAACAGCTGTGCCTACATATAGCTATATTATTCTTTTACATTGGCCTTTTGAGAGCCACAGTGCTGCTTCTTGGCCTTTAAGACCCCTGAGAGTGTTAGGGAGCCACATTTCCTAGTCAATAGATGTTACAGACAGCAGAAAGGAAAGCTTCCTCCACTTCACAGAAGAAATGAGAGGAAATGGGTGTTTGTCTTCTGTTTTCTTGCAAAGAAAATTATCTGACCCAAATGATCTGTTGTCTATATTATCTGCCATCTTGCTGAATATTACGAATATGCACAACTTTAGATTTGGGAGTGGTCTATTATGCCCAACTATCTGGTTTTAGTTTCTTTATCCCAGGCATCATGAACAGTGACACAATTTCAGAGGAGTCTGCAGGGAAGATACTCCCAGCAAATGTCCTCTGCCACACCAACGTTGTGTAAAGTAACACTCATAATTTACCCATAAGTAATGAACTATTCTCCACCTCAACATCAGGAAAAACTTCCTTACTGTGAGGGTGATGGAGCACTAGAACAGGCTGCCCAGAGGGGTTGTGGAGTCTCCTTCTCTGAAGGTTTCCAAAACCCTCCTGGACAAGTTCCTGTGTAACCTGCCCTAGGTGAGCCTGCTTTGGCAGGGGGGTTGGACTAGGTGATCTGTGGAGGTCTCTTCCAATCCGTGCCATTCTGTGATTCTGTGATTCTGTCATTTTGTTTTGCAGCTTTCACTTGTTGGAACTAATTTAACTTTAATCAGTTTTTCCCCTTCTTCTGTGGGATACAGAGATTCAAATGAGTAAGCCCAAAGCTGTGCCTGTCCAGTATGATGTCATGCTGTGTAATTACATTGTTACTCAGAGCAGTGATGTGGGGGAGGACTTTCAGTGTCTGCTTTTTAATATTCATGTGCCTCTGAATTGATTTAAAACTCTCTGAAACAGACAAGAATTTGTTGTTTGCAAAAAAATGATGTAACTCATTTACTTGGGTCTTGAACAATGAAAGGAGGCTGTATAAATGAGACAGGTGAAGTGGTTCAGAGGTATGAGTGGCTGTGACTTAGATGCATACAGCACTTTTATTCCTGATGGCATGAGGGATATGCCATTTTGCCTTTTTTCCTATTCAGGGATATGTCATTCTCCTGCCTTGTGAAGCACTGCAGCCACTTCTGAAACCAAGGAGGATCTGCAAGGCAGAGAGAGTGAGCATCCCATAGTGAGGGGTGGGGAGTGGAGTCCTGCCTCCAAGCACTGTGATGGCTCAGTGCTTCTGTGGGAAGTGCTTGAGGACCTCTTGGTGCCCGGGCAGCACTGCCAGATAGAATTCAGTAGAGGAAGGAAAACACTTGGTGGCTGTATGGTAGGACGAGAGGAAAGACGTCAACAGAGGCTAGTGCTTAGATAGGCTCTTTGGTGTTTCCTCCATGAGAATGACGTTTATGTGAGAAAAAAGTCTAGAAAAAAAAATGAGTGTATTTTAAGTTCTGTATCGGAAGGGGATTTGTTGACCTGTTAGAGGATTTTATTTTTCCTGATTCTGATGTCTTCAGATATATTTGAAAACTATAGTTCCTTTGTTTATTGAAGGATAGACCTCAGCAGTAGGGTATTGGATCTCTGAGTATTTATCAACACCTATGAATTTCATGTCAAGACAGTCAGTTCATCACTTTGAAAGAAGAAAATTCCATTAATAACTCTAAATATAAAATTAACTGACATCGTTGAATGACTTATTGTTCTTATAAAATATCATAGCCCACAAAGTGCATTTCAAAAGTATTTGACCTTTATCCCTTCGTAAAAATACATATAACATGGAATTAAATGTGTGAGAAGCGTGCTACTGCAAAATAAATTAAGATGTGCACTTACAGTGTGCAGCTACTCCTTGGCAACTGTCCATGGACATGCTCCTACAACACAATAAATGTCAGGGAGTGTGCGTCTCAGAGGTACAGGTAAAGAACCTTATGTTTAGTGAACCGTGTTGCAAGGCAGGAGCATGCACCAAGCACTCACTCTATGACAGTGAGGCCACTGAGAACTATTGCCACAGTTTATACTCCAGTAGCTGGTTCATTTTCTTTTAAGTCTTCATTTCTTAATGGAACACTTCAATTTTTAGTAAAGCTCTCCTTCCTTCTTAGGCCAGGTCATGTTAGTAAGAAAGAAGTAAACGCTCATGCTGTAACAGCTGGAAAGAGTTCAGTTTCCAAATAGGGGAAAGTGGAAGTTTGCATCCATGCCAAGTAAGGAGATAAGCCACAGGGATCTGTGCTGTAGTCTTCTCACTCTGTCTTAGGCTCATTTATGAAACAGGGAATATAAAACAATGTTTTTGCCAAGGTGTGCTCTCCAAATTGCAGTGCACACAGCAGTGAGTTTCCCTAGCTGGAGGAACTTTACTGAATCATAAAAGTGCAGGACTAGGAAAAAAACTTCCAGGGGTCATCCAGGTTGACGTCTAATTTGACAGATGTCTAATCTGTTCAAAGAAAACCTTCAGTGAAGCAGTCTTTGTCACTGTGTTTCACTACACTTAGAGATTAAAAGACCCTTTTTCTAGTTTCTAGGTTTCTTAGTATCAGGTTTTTCCTGGTAGTTCTCACAGTGGACACACATGTGAGCTGATGACCACCTTCACATGTTTTAATTCAAACCTCTGGAACTGCAGATCCTTTATCAGTGTACTGCTGACCAGCTATTTCTGCTTTCAAACTTGTGCATTTAATCTTGCTTCTTCAGTTGTACCCTTTTGCAGTTCTGTTTGCTGAATTTTATCATGTGGATTTCAGATGACGCCCTTGTTTCTTGGGAGCATTTTGAGCTCCTTGAAAGAGCTTGTAGGACTACATTATGCAAGTTGTTAATAAAAGTTTTGAACAGGACAAGATACAGGACCAGCCACTGTAGCTGATCTGCCCTCCTTTCTGATTATGAGGTTAGTGGTTTGAATGTTTAGCTATATTGTTTTCCTACAAAGTGCTAGCGCTGCTATGGTTATTATTTCTCCTTATAATTAACTGCTATTTGCATACTTGTGCCATACAGATTGATGCAACTTGGCTCTTTTTATGTTAAGCAATGTGCAGACACTAAACAAAACAATTCTTATACACTGAAAGAGCTTTCAATTTAAGTAGAAAAAAAAGCAACAGATTGATAAAACAAGCTGTGAGGGGAGCACAGTATGAAATATTCTGCTTGAAAAATGGTTTACGAACAATTATGTGCTCATTAAGTAGAGCGCTTCTCTGAAGTTGTGTTGCCCAACCTGGAGAGTTCAAGTGCCTGAATATGTCACTAAACTCTCAGTTTTTCCACAGACAAAATGTGTACTTTTTGGTTGTCTGAAGAGGCTGCTTCTGATGTGCAAAACTAAATATGTTCTCTTAGACTTCACAGTCATTATTTTATTTTAAGCACATGTTCACTGAATTTGTGCCTGTGCTGAGATTTTATAAGAGGCTACACTAAGCCATCTTATGAATGTAATCATTCAATAAAGAAAGGCACTGTAGAATTAATCTTGATATACCTTATCTTCTATCGATGATCCTTGTCCTTGTTTTGGGAGGGCACACTTTACATATGATCTCTGCAGGAGCCATGTAACATTTTTTATTACCATTCCATGACACTGGTGAAGTGGTTTTGATCTTTTGTGACTGTTTCTTGTGACTCACACCATGAGTGTGTCTGGTGTTTTTTTCTACTGTTCTCTTAAGAAAATCAGGGTTTTGTTGTTGCAACCTGTGTGTGCCATCCATCCCCCATTAATCATCTGGTTACCTGTAAGTCAGCTAACGTGAAAGGTTGGCAGTTGGAGACATTGGAAAGTACAAATATTTGGTGAAATAGGAAGAGGACAAAGGACAGAAGATCATATTGTTACTCTTACTGAAAGAAAAGCACTAGTGTGAGCTTAATTAACCCTTAGCAGGCAATGACAGATGACAGCAAGGTTAGGACCACTGCAGCCATGGGAAAAGCTCGATTCTGACCTGTCACCTGTTAGACCCTTGAGACCTTAGTGACAGAACGATATCCACGGGAAAGCAGGCTTTGCTTGTTCTCCTGCTTCCAGAACAGCTTGTTATCTCTGGCTTTCATGTATATTTTAACATTCTGTGGCCTTTGTGAAGGTTAGCAGTTGCTAGCTGAGTGCCAGGAGGTAGAGAGACCCCAGCAAAAAAGCTTGAACCCTGAGTTAGCAATGGCTGTACGTTTCAGGTATCAGGAGATACCTGAAAGGAAAACAGGTTAAAGCTTGGCACGTCAGACAGAGCATGCTGCAGCAGTTTGCGTGGCCGTTCATATGGAAGGGTGCTGAAGCTCTGCCAGGTCAAGAGGTGAGTTTAATTGGCAGTCATGACCCTCTCAGAAGGAGCTTAGCTATGGTCTCCACTTGGTGGAAAGCCATGTTCTCTAGGCTCACCAGAATGGATGTGGCAACCCGAAGAGAGCTCCCATAAAAACACGCAGCCGTCCAGGTCTCAGGCTGCAGGGAATGCCAGAGCCTTTCAGTGGTAATGAGTGGCAGCAGTGAGAACAGCTGCATGCATTGTAACCACACAATGCACTGCTCAGCCTTGTGTCTAAGATTTGAGAGGATGTAGAAAGGTAGAGGAGCAACACAGAGTCTGAGCAAGAGAGAGACTGGTGG
>VZZY01004002.1:0-10056 GCA_013400335.1 Eurystomus gularis | reverse complement strand
TTACCTACTTAACTGCATGTTCTCCTAGACTATTTGCCAGAGCAAACAGTTTGCAATGTTTTCTGAAATAATATCTCTTAAGATGAATGGTTCTTGCTCCATGGTTTTTCAGTTGATAGGAGGTACTGTGGCATTCATAAAAATAAATCCTCTTCAAGTATATAGTGATACAAAACCAGCAGCCTTTTACTTGCCAAATCCCCTGTGCTTAGTTAGAAGCTCCAATATATTCTACGGCACTCCAGTATAAATTAGACCGTCTCCAGATGTTTTGGTACAGTGAATGCTGAGGCTCAAATTCACTTTTAATGAACCGTATTTTAATGTCAGTCTCACCTGTCTACTTAAATGACAAAGAGCTCATCTGACTTTGTAATGAATCCCACAACTGTATAACTTATTGAGCCTCTGCCTCAGCCTTGTGCTGGTCCATGATAACATAGGTTGGCAGTTTAAGTAAACTGCATTGAAGGTTTATTACTAAAGCTACAGAATTTGAAGATATGACATCCAACACAGCAGGAGGTGCTGGAATTTGTATGGAGGAGAACTGTAGCTGTAGGTGGAATATAAGTTAAAAGGACTTAAAAATGATAAAGAAGGGCATGGCAATACATGAGGAAATATCAGCAGAAAAACTAATAATAAACTAACTGTGCAGTGCCTTATTCTAACAGTAATCGGGTCTTATTATAGTATATGTTTGCTTCTTGAAAGTGTGCGAAAGACCACTATAGTTGATCAAGGAGGTGTATAAATAAATTGTCTTTTTAAAAAGGCATGTAAAAATTAAAGAAAGATTATACTAGTAGTTTTGATATATAAAAAGTCAAAGATATTTATATATAAGGAATAAGATCATAGTAGAAGAGAGTGCAGGGTGTAATGAGGTGCACATAAAATTGAATACTGTCAGTACATTATCTACCTAGCAATATATGCTGTGTAAAAGAAAGAGATAGCTTGGAAGTAAGTCAGAAAAGGTGGATGTATAGAGTGAAGACTAACAAATAAGAAAATTAGGCAGAATCTACCTTGTACTTTCAAAGGAAGCACCAAACTAAAAATCAGTACCATTGTACCTTTTGGAAACAAGGAGGCATTGGAGCGGGCTAATCAATGGTCAATATTTATGAAAGATTTGAAGGAAGAAGTACAGAGTTTAGCCTTGTGCTCAGTAGTAAAGCGGATACTGGAAGTAAATGCCAATTTGGAACCTGTCTGAAATCATAGAATGCTAGAATCATTCAAGTTGGAAAAGACCCTTGGGATCGAGTCCAACCATCAACCCTACTCTACAGAGTCCTCCCCTAAACCATATCCCCCAACACCACATCTAAATGACCCTTAAACACATCCAGGGATGGTGACTGAACCGCCTCCCTGGGCAGTCTATTCCAGTATCTGATTACTCTTTCTGTGAAAAACTCTTTCCTAATGTCCAGTCTAAACCTAGCCTGTTGCAGCTTGAAGCCATTCCATCTTGTTCTAGTGCTAATTCCCTGTGAGAAGAGACCAGCACCAACCTCTCTACAATGTCCTTTCAGGTAGTCATAGAGAGTGATGAGGTCTCCCCTTAGCCTCCTCTTCCTCAAACTAAACAGTCCCAGCTGCTTCAGTTGTTCTTCATAAGATTTATTCTCCAGGCGCTTCACCAGCTTCATTGCCCTCCTCTGCACTTGCTCCAGCACCTCTCTTGAACAAGTAGTGAGATGTACTTTTCATCTAGCTCTGTTTTCTTTGAATTATAAAAGATTTAAAATCAAATCTTGTGTGTCTTGTGGGTGAAATGTTCCTCGTCTGTCTGAATACTGGACATCTCACTGTAGTTCTCTCAACTAAAAATACTTTCTCTTTGAGATTTAATATTTTGCAGACAGTGCACTGATAGGTCTTTATGCCAATGTAGGACACCTAGCAAAATGTGTCATTTTATTTATCAAACAGAATATGAAACAGTGGCAACCATGAAAGGAAGTGAAGTGTTTGTCCCTCTTGGCATTTCTGTTGAAAGCTGCATCCATTGAAATGTTCTGAGTGAGGTCTGGAAGCTGGTATACTCAGGCACTCTTGAGCTGTGAGCAGAGTTGATGTGGGATCCTGAAGTGTTAGAAGTTGTGATGCATGTTATGTGGCTGTGATCCATGTGAGATTTGGATACTATACACAGGATGCCTGGGTCAGCTGGAGAAGTTGTATAGAGGCATCACATGTCTTCTCAGGGAGAGGTAGCATATACTAAATAATTAATTTTCTCAGTGGGAAAGGGTCCATTGCATCAAATTGACAAGTATTTTGTACTGACTAGGTTTGGAAAACTATATAGAGTACAGAAGGAATCAAGACTACTCAGGAACATCTTACAAGGATGTTCTTGTTTGGCGAAGAATTTTGGATTGTAGCTGTAAAATAGGACATTGAGTTGAACAGTGGAAATATCATGACACAAAACCTTGGTGTCACTAAGGGGGAAGTCAGAGCGGAGAGAAAAAGGCACCCCAGGTAAAGAATGTGTACAACACTAGCAGCATTTTGAAAATTTCTTTAAACAATAGTGTGAGAGCAGCCAAAAATATTTGCTGTCTGTCGACCTAACTGACTATCTCTGCATTGATTGAGTTTGACCTTCCCATATATACTATGGTACTGTCATAGAATCATAGAGTGATTTGCGATGGAAGGGACCTTAAAGGTCATCTTTAAATACAATGGATTTGAATAACATGAATATGAAAACTACAGTATGTTGAGGCCCTGTAGATAGAATAGTGAATCCAAATCTCCAAACCCTACAAGTCTTTGCTTACTAGCTTCTGCTTTTAAGTAATTTTCTAGACAGTTGTCTCTGCACATATTTGCCTTATCCTTGTAAATGTTCTGAGGGGAAAAATAGTGAATGGTGATTAAGTTTTGAACAGTTACATCCTTAAGAACACGGAACATCTACAGCCACTTAGAAATCTATCCCTTGGTTGCAAAAGCCTAAAGGAGATAAAGTAGCTTTTGTTTTCCTTGTGTTTATTACCTGTCTTATGTTACTTGTATTAAACTTGTATCTAAAATTTAGTTGTCTGTTCAGTAAATGTTAGTATTTGTTAGATTTCTTATATGGTGTGAATATTGATTTACTGTGACAGAGAATAGAAGCCATTTCTCCAATGTATGTGAAAATACTCAGTGGAAGATTTTATTCTGTAAACTGCTTGCGCACTGTGTGTGCCTTTGAAATGTGCCATATATAGTGCATGAACCAGGGATGCTTAAGCACTGAAAGTGGTTACTTCATTTCGTTTCAACACTTAATATCTTCTAGAGTATCCTGTGTACTAATGGCAGTAAATATGTCATGCTGAATGCAAAGCTCCCCAGCTATATTCAACTGAATAAACAAAAGTTGAGTAAATAAGGCTATGAAAAACGGTAGTCTGTTTTGTTCTTGGAATGTCCTGGTCTATTAATTAGATGCAAAAAGAAGATAAAACTGTCATTTCTATTGTCATAGGGGAAACATAAAACTACAAAAGGATACAGTGCTCTTTACTGTATTCCTTTCACATTCCAATTAACCTTGGAGATTGTTTTTGAGGGCTGCACTCTTCATCTTGTATAGCCACGTAAGTTAAAGGAAGTGAATAAGGACTACTATGTAGCTGCGCTGCTTCTTCTGTCATGCTGTACTATCACAAGATTTAATGCAAGTTCTTCAATGGAGGACTACATGTTATGCAGCAGCAAGGAAAGTTTTATTCTTACCCAGGCAGGGTGCCTCATGGAAAGTTGGCCTATGGAGAGTGTGTATTTTTAGTGGGCTCTGAGCCTATTCCAAACTTGTGGAAATCAGATGTTGAGTGAATGGATCCTTGACTTAGAATTGAGGGCCTCTCTACTGCTCAATGCAAGATGATTAAGCGCTTACTGGCATCAGTAGTTTGCTGCCATCTCACCTTTAGGTGAGATTGGTTCTAGTTGTTTTAGGTTTTTAAGGTTGTCAGAGACCTACTTTGACAGGACTATGTGTGTCAAGGGATGAATGCTGTAGTTTGACTTAAAGGAACTTGTTTCTTAAGGAAACAAGGCTTGGGAGAGAATAATGTCTCTGGATGCCTCTTGGTGTACTCCATCCCTCCTCGGCAGCTTATCAACAGGTGACTTGGTTTAAACCAAACCTAGCATAAGAGTGTTAAGATAGGGTGCATCTGAGAATTTTAGAAACTTAGATCTAGCTGGTCTAGAGGTGAAAGACTTTGCTTGTACATGGACTGTATATGCAGAACCCACCAATGTCCTAACTGTGGGATGAGTCTGTGAGATTTTCACTTACACTGAAGATAATGTTCAACGAGGACAGACAGAAAAATAGTAGAACACACTTTTCTTGCTATGGAACTAATACATCCTACTTCAAAATCTAATGAAACTAACCTTTGGATTGTATAGCTGCTTAAACTAATTACTGTTAGTTACATTTACATGTACATATTTAATGGCTTGATTCAGACCAAAGGGACCTTAGTTGGCACTAGAACCTGTCTTTATATGGTAAGACAGATGAATGGTGAACAATGCCTGTCTTGTGTTAGGCATGAAGTAACCTTTCTGTACCAGCAGACCAGCCTTACTCCTTATATAACATGTTTCCCTTCAAGGAAAATATGTTTCATCAGGAACACTGCAAACAATATGTCACAGCTGTGTTCCACATTCCCCACCTATAAATCAGAGAAGGTAGAATTACTTATTTCGTGTTTTGCCTATGATTCTTCTGGTTTGTGAGTCCTTAACAAAGTGGATACAGTACAAAGTAGACATCTCTTACCAGCACTGTCGTATGCTATGGCCATGCATACTGCCTTCAGATGTTTGTGCTAACCTTGGTACCAACATGAGCAGCCGTAGTAGAGTTTGTGGTGACAATGACAATTTTTCTCTCTAACTTGTCTTTAAGATCACGGATCTGGCAAATTAGGAGCTCGCAGCCTCATGTAGCTGGCCTGAGCAGGCTGCTTTGCTGCAAGCCTGTGTCATTTTTTACAGGCCTGTTATAGAACTGAAGCTGAAATGTAATTTGGACCTGTTAGTTATCATCAGGATCAGTAGTTTTCCCGACTGTGTCAGATAGGTAAGTCTCTACTTCTGGTATACTACATAGGTAAGACTGACTCAGGATCTCCCAGGCAGAGCAGGAGTATGTAGTCTTTGTGGGTATTCTGCTTTTAATATGACAGAATCTTTTCTAGATATATTAATATAGTTATTTAATATCATTAAGTAGTTTTCTTCTGAATGTTTTAAGACCATGGAACTTATTGTAATCCTCTGTCCATTCTCCCTTCTCATGAGACAACAATGGGCTCACAGTAATGGCTTCAGCATTCTGTTCTTCAGCGTCATCCTTGCAAGACCGTTGCACACACAATCTGGGGAGAGGTGAGAGCTCTCACCTGCTCTCATTTTTTGTCTGTTTTAATTCCTTTTTCATACTGTGCCCAATTACCCATGTTGCGTTTCACAGGCTAACACTATTTGTATACTTCAGTCAAATCTTTTGTCCTTCATGTCTGATACTTTATATTTGCCAGAGTTATGCTTTACCTGTTGGTTTTTCTTTTGTAACCCGTGTAACACATTGCATCCAGGTTTGTTGTTATTTCTGTGTGCTGTTTGATCTCCAGTTACTTGCAATTTAGTTTCCTAGCAAATGCAGCGTAGTTTGTCAGGGCAGTTTTTTCTGTGTTGTACTTGTTATCTGTATTGACTGTGACCTCCAAGTGTAGAGATGAGCTTGATTCCAGCTCAGTCTCTACTCAAAAGGAAACATTGCTGAATTTGTGGCTAACAGTACTGGTGGTTATGTTCTTGTTGCTTATAGCTCCCTCCCCTTAGTTTTATTACCTTCCTGTAGAATTTTTCTAAGATCTTCAGATATAAACACACATTTCAAAACCATGCTAGATAGACTTTATTTTAAACACCCGGATAGCTTAGCTTGGTTTTCCCCATCCTTCTCTAATTTTTCGTGTATCACTGGTGGTCTAGTTAAAGCTACTAATGCTATGTACAAGTCTGGTCTGCCTGCTTGTAGAACATCATGGCAATAGCACTGTATCATAAAAATGTACAGTACTTGATACACCTTTAATGATGTTAATAAATATATAGGGGAACATAATAGTCCTTATTTTTAACTTTTTAACATCAAATTTGTAAAACTATTGAGAACAAATTCTACATTTTCAATGCAGTAAGTGGTGCACAGTCTATGAAAAGCAATGTTACTTGATGTATTTTACATACATTTAGTAGGGGTAGATAATGTGTGAATGACTGTTTGCCACAATTTGTTAAAGCAGGATTATATAGCAGAAAAAAAGGAAAATGTCTTATCTAGCAAGATAGTTCTTTGATGGGATTACAGTTTTAAGAGGAGAATATGTAATACAGAAAAATTGGAAAATACTTCATGAAAGATACTTATGCATTCCTACTTCCAAAAGGCCTTTTTGTAGTCTATCGCATACATGTTTTGGTAAGGAGAACTGATTTAAAGTTAAACCTGTGCTATAAATCAGTTAATTTCTGAACAAATGGGAAAATATTGTGTTCAAATTCATAGATCAGTGTGTGATATGCAAAGTTTACAGCTTCAAATGGAAAGTCACATTTGAAATGCTCTTGTGTAACACGCATATTACAGACCTTAAATGGATATCCTTATATGCATATGTCTGCATACTGTAGTTTATGGATGCCTGTGTATTTGCTGGAAATCTAAAGAAAGAATTGACTGGATACATGCAACTCAGTGCAGTTCTATC
Organism: Eurystomus gularis; assembly: GCA_013400335.1. Lineage (NCBI taxonomy): Eukaryota > Metazoa > Chordata > Aves > Coraciiformes > Coraciidae > Eurystomus > Eurystomus gularis. The sequence goes on along the minus strand of VZZY01004002.1, from coordinate 3,241 downwards.
AACTTGTTCATCTCTGGGATCCTTTACAAATAACTTGGTCTCTATAAAATAATGATTTTATTGCTGGAGAGGATACAAAGTTAATGACTATGTGGCTGTTAAGCCTGAAGTAACTCTGATATATATTTTCATGGGTAAATTTTGAAGAATACACTTTATATGTCTGTGCTTATTTCTTATTCTTGTTTCTGTGCTTTGCTTCTTCGGAAAAAAAAATCTAAAGTATCAATGATATGGTATTTAATTGGGAAGTAATCAGCAAGCTTCATGGTTTTGACTTCTGATGCAAAATTAAGGGGTTATATCAGTTTTTCTGTAGAGGCTTAGGTATCACTAAGTGAAACCACATTCAGTGGAGGTTTAGGTTAACCTGTTCAAGTGCTTGTTTACAAGTTATTGCTGACTAGGTAGCTTTTCCTGCTGTCATCACCTTTTTTCTTTGCATCATTTCTTTCTCACTCAAAAAAGAAAATCATGTATGGTGATGAAAAATTAAGATGGCATGATAGGTAGCTCACTCCTGAAATTTTAGGTAACGGATATAATTGTTACTGGTTTTATTATGTAAGTATGCCTTTTGCCCCTCTCCTTTCTGTTACTTTTCAGTAAGTCTTATATAGCTTTCAGGATGTGGTTGCATGTCAGAGGAACTATAATGTCTGGTAGGAATAGTTAATTTGTTGGTACAGCAAGAATCGCCATGAACAAACTCTTCTTCTTGCCTAAAGTGCAAGAGTTGTTGCAGGTCCCAGAAAAGGTACCATGTACCAAGGTATGGAGAAAACCACAAACACTAGGAAAAAGAAGGTTATTTTTGATTGTCATTTTGTGGTGTGAAAGATTATTTTCTGAAGACTCCCTATAATGCAGCTAAGATGCTTTTATTGGTTTCTGTCTCTCTTGGCTATACTGGAGACTTCATGCTGCTATAATTTGGGAGCTTTTCATAATTTGAAATTGTTCTTCTCATGGATAATTGTTCTTTGTAGGGAGTCTTATTCTTTGAATGTGATGTACTGCTTCAAGCTCTTCTCTCCACCAGCTACTTTTTTTGTTTTTAAACTTCATGTCCTTTTCCTCTTGAATCAATATGGAATGCAGAATATTGCAAGGTTTCTTTGGAATAAATTGCCTAATGATACCTAATGATATTGTAGACTTGTTTTTTATCTTATTTTGTAACTAAAAAATAATCCTATTGTTTTAGCTTCCGAGGTTTAAGGCTCACAAGTCTGGCACAGAATCTATTTTTATTTAATTGGCAGACTGTCTAGGTGACTTAAAACTGTAGAAGCTGGGTTACTTGATTTATCTATAACTGCAGTGGGAGAAAAAACTTGAAACTCCAGAGTATTTATTCTACCTATTGGTTTTATGGACTCTGCCTGCAATTAGAAGAAAAACTTCATTTTGGGGGTAGAAAATATTCAAAGAAATACTGGCTCTGAAGATTATTCTATAAATGATTTAAAGTAGCATTGAGAGATATGAAAATGAATGCAAAATGTTACATTATCTACGCCTTAACATGAGAACTTTGGGAATTTCCTTTTAGCAGCATAATTGAAGTTTATCCCAAGTAAATGAATCATGTGGAAAGTTTTGTTAATTATAACTATATCTTTGTTTGCTTGCTTTCATGGCTAGATCAAATAGAGGTAACTAGAATATTGTTAGTCTTAATACTGACTTATTTTTCTTAAAATACATAGATTGGTTTTTATTATTATTTTATTTTTATATGTACAGTATTATGAATATTCTGGAAGCTTGGTGTTAGTGCACACTCTTACCTATTGAGCAAAACTCTTGTGCTCTACAGTGAACTGAGCAAATAGGTAAAGGCCATGTGAAGTGCTTAGCCATTTAAAGTTAGTACATATCTGAATTACTCTGTGGATGTTGTAGGACTTGTTTTAGATAAAAATGGGGAGAGTAAGTGATGTTTGGTAAAACTACAATCTTTGAATAGAAATTGATTCCTTTATGTTAAAATTAATGGTTGAGTTACAATTGGAAACCATAACTATAAGGAGAAAACTTTGAAGCTGAAAACATTAATTAAGCTTCATAATCTCTGGAGTATTGCAAATGTTTAGAAATTATTTTTAAAAATAAAACTTTGAGTATTACTTATGATTTTTCCTTCAACCTGTTTGAATTATGTATCAAATTTGAAGAGCTTCATTTCTTATATAATTGCTTCAATTTTTTTCAGGGCTAGTGTTGCTGTTTTCTGTCTTCATAGTGCAAATAGGAACAGATTTGATTTATTTTGGTTTTTTTTTTTTTACAAGACAACACATTAACTTTTTTCTTTTCTCCCTACTACCCTATTGGGTTAGGAGTTAACAGTTGCATGTTAAATTTTTCACCTCAGAAGTTTGCCAAATGCATACCTACTACGGTTCTTCATCAGACATAACCCACCTATGTGAATACATTTAGGAAGCAGACCTGCCTGTTCAGCTGTTGATTCTTCTAGTAAGGCTATTTCAGAGACAAGGAGGGTGGCTTTTTCTTCCCCCTATTGCAACTTTCTATTGTCAATGCAGTTGTCAATGCCACACAGAAGAGAAGAGGTGGTTCTTTTTCTCCTTCCACCATTATTAATTCTTTAATTTTGTACTTTTAAAGTGTATAAAAGCTTTAAAAGCTCTGGGGCTTGGCACTCAGTTTAAGGCCCATAAAGAGTGCCTGTCTCTTCTGTTAGAAAGGCAATTCATGTATTGAGAAGTCTATGTCCTTTCTGAACATATTATTGAAAAATGCTAAGATTCAGTATGATGTTGTGTTGAAGAAAGTATATCTACTACTGACAGCTTGACAGACACAGGTATTTACATGTGGAGGATTCTGATATCTGCTTCCTGGGGTAGTATATTGATTTGTTAAATGAACTTAGCAATTTTTTATTTTTTTTTTTTCAGCACCAACTATATATATACCTTCTGCCTTTCTAGGGATTTGGGAAATTGTGGATTGGTAACTTAAACTTCTGCTTTTTCAGGGTCTAGAAGGTGCTACATATCTGTCTTGACAGTGAAATTATATGAATCATAGGGTTGGGGGAGTTTGGGGGGTTGACATAACTGGTTTAAGGCATTCTTGCAACAGCTGTTGCTTATATAGTTAGTTATTGGACCATCTTTCAAACAGAAAACGCAAATAGTGGAGGTTAATAAAACCAGTAAATAGAAGGAAATAGAAACAAAATTTTCAAGAATATTAGTTTAATATA